>NW_025569239.1:0-16245 GCF_020424385.1 Procambarus clarkii | reverse complement strand
GGTTTAAGCTGCAAATTGTCCCCCCAAGTATGTGAGATAAATTCAGGCAGCTGAATCAGTACATACAGTCCACTAACTTACATACTTACTTAATTATTCAACAACAGAAAAACCCATGGTTGAACCAGGAATGTAAGGTAGCGAAACAACTGAGTAAAAGAACATGGAGAAACTACAGAAATAACAGAACACCAGAGAGCAGGGAGAGATACCAGAGGACCAGAAATGAGTACATCAGAGTGAGGAGGGAAGCAGAGAGGACAGTTTGAAAATGACATCGCGAGTAAAGCCAAGACCCAACCAAAGCTTCTCCACAGCCATATCAGGAGGAAAAACAGCAGTGAAGGAACAAGTGATGAAGCTGCGGAAAGGGGAGAACAGATACACAGAGAATGACAAGGAGGTGTGTGAAGAACTCAACAGGAGATTCCAGGAGGTCTTCACAATAGAACAAGGAAGAAGCCCCTGCACTAATTGAGGAGGCGGCAAACCAAGCAACCTTCGAGGAATTGACCTCACCAGTGATGAGGTCAAAAGGTGTCTGCTGGAGCTGGATGTGACAAAGGCTGTTGGGCCTGATAGAATCTCACCGTGGATACTAAAGGAAGGTGCAGAAGCACTAAGTGTGTCACACTCTATGGTGTATAACAGGTCACTGGAAACAGGAGACTTACCAGAAAGTTGGAAGACAGTTAACGTGGGTCCCAATATACAAAAAGGGTGACAGGCAAGAGGCACTGAATTACAGGCCAGTTTCCTTAACTTGTATACCATGCAAGGTGCTGGAGAAGATCGTGAGGAAAAGGCTCGTAGAGCATCTGGAGGGAAATAACTATGTAACGCACCACCAACATGGGTTCAGAGATGGTAAATCGTGCCTCACAGGTTTAATAGAATTTTATGACCAGGCAACGAAAATTAGGCAGGAAAGAGAAGGGTGGGCCTACTGCATTTTCCTGGATTGCCAAAAAGCCTTCGACACAGTACTCCATAAAAGGCTGTTAAAAAAGTTGGAGCAACAGGCAGGAGTAAAGGGAAGGTGCTCCAGTGGATAAGGGAGTACTTAAGCAACAGGAAAACAGCGAGTAACGGTGAGGGGGGAGACATCAGAGTGGCGTGATGTCACCAGCGGAGTCCCACAGGGCTCAGTACTTGGACCCATCCTGTTTCTAATATATGTGAACGATCTTCCAGAGGGTATAGACTCATTCCTCTCGAAGTTTGCTGATGATGCAAAAATTATGAGAAGAATCAAGACGGATGAAGATAGACAGAGACTAAAGGATGACCTGGATAAACTGGAGGAATGGTCTAGAAAATGGCTGCTAAAGTTCAACTCAGGAAAGTGTAAGGTGATGAAATTAGGCGAAGGGAGCAGGAGGCTGAACACAAGGTATCATCTGGGAGGGGAAATCCTGCAAGAGTCAAATAGAGAGAAGGATCTGGGGGTTGATATCACACCGAACCTGTCCCCAGAGGCCAACATCAAAAGTATATCATCAGCGGCATATGCTAGACTGGCCAACATAAGAACTGCCTTCAGAAACTTGTGTAAGGAATCATTCAGTACCCTGTATACCACTTATGTAAGACCAATCCTGGAGTATGCAGCTCCAGCCTGGAGTCCATACCTAGTTAAACACAAGACAAAGTTAGAGAAGATTCAGCGGTATGCCACCAAGTTCGTCCCGGAACTGAGAGGAATGAGCTACGAGGAAAGGCTAAAGGAGCTGAACCTCACATCCCTGGAAAACAGAAGAGTAAGGGGAGACATGATAACCACCTCCAAAATTCTCAGGGGAATGACAGGGTGGACAAAGACAAACTCTTCAGCACCAGAGGGACACGAACAAGGGGACACAGGTGGAAACTTAGTACCCAGATGAGCCACAGAGACGTTAGAAAGAATTTTTTCAGTGTCAGAGTAGTTAATAAATGGAATGCACTAGGCAGTGATGTGGTGGAGGCTGACTCCATACACAGTTTCAAATGTAGATATGATAGAGCCCAGTAGGCTCAGGAATCTGTACACCAGTTGATTGACAGTTGAGAGGCGGGACCAAAGAGCCAAAGCTCAACCCCGCAAGCACAATTAGGTGAGTACAATTAGGTGAGTAGTTGCTTAGTTAACTAACTTATTACTAAAAATTAACTAAGAAATAAAATTATCTTATTAAAGTCAATTAAAAAGGAATTGAGCTGCTAGGATTTTCCCACATGTGTGTCAGATGAGTTAAACACCGAGTTATCCCAAAGTTACGAAGGATTTGGAAAGTGTGCAACTGTTTATCAGAGTTCGGAAAATTCTTTCAATAGTTTTCGATTCTCCAGCTTATCAGGCCTCGGATTTTTATACATAAAAGATATTAAAAATAAGAACTTTCTGAAAAGATCGCTTTAGAAAACCTATTTTTATAGGACGACCAATATAAATATTAAGGTTTTACAGGTATTGACTGATATGAAAGATGTTGAAACTGTATAGTTGAACATGACATTGCTCAAAATAAGCATCATAGAATGAGGTTCCTCGTAAACCTCATAGCATGAGGTTCACTATAAGGCATGAGGTCCAATATAAGGCATGAGGTCCAATATAAGGCATGAGGTCCAATATAAGGCACAAGGTCCAATATAAGGCACGAGGTCCAATATAAGGCATGAGGTAAAATATAAGGCATGAGGTCCAATATAAGGCATGAGGTCCAATATAAGGCACGAGGTCCAATATAAGGCACGAGGTCCAATATAAGGCATGAGGTAAAATATAAGGCATGAGGTCCAATATAAGGCATGAGGTCCAATATAAGGCACAAGGTCCAATATAAGGCACGAGGTCCAATATAAGGCATGAGGTAAAATATAAGGCATGAGGTCCAATATAAGGCATGAGGTCCAATATAAGGCACGAGGTCCAATATAAGGCACGAGGTCCAATATAAGGCACGAGGTCCAATATAAGGCACGAGGTCCAATATAAGGCATGAGGTCCAATATAAGGCACGAGGTCCAATATAAGGCACGAGGTCCAATATAAGGCACGAGGTCCAATATAAGGCACGAGGTCCAATATAAGGCACGAGGTCCAATATAAGGCATGAGGTCCAATATAAGGCACGAGGTCCAATATAAGGCATGAGGTCCAATATAAGGCATGAGGTCCAATATAAGGCATGAGGTCCAATATAAGGCACGAGGTCCAATATAAGGCACGAGGTCCAATATAAGGCACGAGGTCCAATATAAGGCATGAGGTCCAATATAAGGCACGAGGTCCAATATAAGGCACGAGGTCCAATATAAGGCATGAGGTCCAATATAAGGCATGAGGTCCAATATAAGGCATGAGGTCCAATATAAGGCACAAGGTCCAATATAAGGCATGAGGTCCAATATAAGGCACGAGGTCCAATATAAGGCACGAGGTCCAATATAAAGCATGAGGTCCAATATAAGGCATGAGGTCCAATATAAGGCACGAGGTCCAATATAAGGCACAAGGTCCAATATAAGGCATGAGGTCCAATATAAGGCACGAGGTCCAATATAAGGCATGAGGTCCAATATAAGGCATGAGGTCCAATATAAGGCATGAGGTCCAATATAAGGCATGAGGTCCAATATAAGGCACGAGGTCCAATATAAGGCACGAGGTCAATATAAAGCATGAGGTCCAATATAAGGCATGAGGTCCAATATAAGGCACGAGGTCCAATATAAGGCACAAGGTCCAATATAAGGCATGAGGTCCAATATAAGGCACGAGGTCCAATATAAGGCATGAGGTCCAATATAAGGCATGAGGTCCAATATAAGGCACAAGGTCCAATATAAGGCATGAGGTCCAATATAAGGCATGAGGTCCAATATAAGGCACGAGGTCCAATATAAGGCATGAGGTCCGTACAATGCGTCACTGAAGACTAATAACGCGTCACACTCGGAGCGTCACACTCGGAGCGTCACACTCGGAGCGTCACACTCGGAGCGTCACACTCGGAGCGTCACACTCGGAGCGTCACACTCGGAGCGTCACACTCGGAGCGTCACACTCGGAGCGTCACAGTGACGACGTTACAGTTCTTTCTGCTTCTTTATCAAGTCATAACTCAGACGAACAAGAAGGGGAAGACTTAATGAGGTAAAAGACGAGGTGAGGAGAGAGTGTGGTAGATGAGGTGAGAGGTGAGGAGAGAGTGTGGTAGATGAAGTGAGAGGTGAGGAGAGAGTGTGGTAGATGAAGTGAGAGGTGAGGAGAGAGTGTGGTAGATGAGGTGAGAGGTGAGGAGAGAGTGTGGTAGATGAAGTGAGAGGTGAGGAGAGAGTGTGGTAGATGAGGTGAGAGGTGAGGAGAGAGTGCAGTAGATGAAGTGGGAGGTGAGGAGAGAGTGTGGTAGATGAGGTGAGAGGTGAGGAGAGAGTGTGGTAGATGAAGTGAGAGGTGAGGAGAGAGTGTGGTAGATGAGGTGAGAGGTGAGGAGAGAGTGTGGTAGATGAAGTGAGAGGTGAGGAGAGAGTGTGGTAGATGAAGTGAGAGGTGAGGAGAGAGTGCAGTAGATGAGGTGAGAGGTGAGGAGAGAGTGCGGTAGATGAGGTGAGAGGTGAGGAGAGAGTGTGGTAGATGAAGTGAGAGGTGAGGAGAGAGTGTGGTAGATGAGGTGAGAGGTGAGGAGAGAGTGCGGTAGATGAGGTGAGAGGTGAGGAGAGAGTGCGGTAGATGAGGTGAGAGGTGAGGAGAGAGTGTGGTAGATGAAGTGAGAGGTGAGGAGAGAGTGTGGTAGATGAGGTGAGAGTTGAGGAGAGAGTGCGGTAGATGAGGTGAGAGGTGAGGAGAGAGTGTGGTAGATGAAGTGAGAGGTGAGGGAGAGAGTGTGGTAGATGAAGTGAGAGGTGAGGAGAGAGTGTGGTAGATGAAGTGAGAGGTGAGGAGAGAGTGCAGTAGATGAGGTGAGAGGTGAGGAGAGAGTGTGGTAGATGAGGTGAGAGGTGAGGAGAGAGTGTGGTAGATGAAGTGAGAGGTGAGGAGAGAGTGTGGTAGATGAAGTGAGAGGTGAGGAGAGAGTGCGGTAGATGAAGTGAGAGGTGAGGAGAGAGTGCGGTAGATGAAGTGAGAGGTGAGGAGAGAGTGCGGTAGATGAAGTGAGAGGTGAGGAGAGAGTGCGGTAGATGAAGTGAGAGGTGAGGAGAGAGTGCGGTAGATGAGTGAGAGGTGAGGAGAGAGTGTGGTAGATGAGGTGAGAGGTGAGGAGAGAGTGTGGTAGATGAGGTGAGAGGTGAGGAGAGAGTGTGGTAGATGAGGTGAGAGGTGAGGAGAGAGTGTGGTAGATGAGGTGAGAGGTGAGGAGAGAGTGTGGTAGATGAGGTGAGAGGTGAGGAGAGAGTGTGGTAGATGAGGTGAGAGGTGAGGAGAGAGGGTGGTAGATGAAGTGAGAGGTGAGGAGAGAGTGCGGTAGATGAAGTGAGAGGTGAGGAGAGAGTGCGGTAGATGAAGTGAGAGGTGAGGAGAGAGTGCGGTAGATGAAGTGAGAGGTGAGGAGAGAGTGCGGTAGATGAAGTGAGAGGTGAGGAGAGAGTGCGGTAGATGAAGTGAGAGGTGAGGAGAGAGTGTGGTAGATGAGGTGAGAGGTGAGGAGAGAGTGTGGTAGATGAAGTGAGAGGTGAGGAGAGAGTGTGGTAGATGAAGTGAGAGGTGAGGAGAGAGTGCGGTAGATGAAGTGAGAGGTGAGGAGAGAGTGTGGTAGATGAAGTGAGAGGTGAGGAGAGAGTGTGGTAGATGAAGTGAGAGGTGAGGAGAGAGTGCGGTAGATGAAGTGAGAGGTGAGGAGAGAGTGCAGTAGATGAAGTGAGAGGTGAGGAGAGAGTGCGGTAGATGAAGTGAGAGGTGAGGAGAGAGTGCAGTAGATGAAGTGAGAGGTGAGGAGAGAGTGCAGTAGATGAAGTGAGATGTGAGGAGAGAGTGTGGTAGATGAGGTGAGAGGTGAGGAGAGAGTGTGTGGTAGATGAAGTGAGAGGTGAGGAGAGAGTGTGGTAGATGAAGTGAGAGGTGAGGAGAGAGTGCGGTAGATGAAGTGAGAGGTGAGGAGAGAGTGCAGTAGATGAAGTGAGAGGTGAGGAGAGAGTGCGGTAGATGAAGTGAGAGGTGAGGAGAGAGTGCAGTAGATGAAGTGAGAGGTGAGGAAAGAGTGTGGTAGATGAGGTGAGAGGTGAGGAGAGAGTGTGGTAGATGAAGTGAGAGGTGAGGAGAGAGTGTGGTAGATGAGGTGAGAGGTGAGGAGAGAGTGTGGTAGATGAAGTGAGAGGTGAGGAGAGAGTGTAGTAGATGAAGTGAGAGGTGAGGAGAGAGTGCAGTAGATGAAGTGAGAGGTGAGGAGAGAGTGCAGTAGATGAAGTGAGAGGTGAGGAGAGAGTGTAGTAGATGAAGTGAGAGGTGAGGAGAGAGTGTAGTAGATGAAGTGAGAGGTGAGGAGAGAGTGCAGTAGATGAAGTGAGAGGTGAGGAGAGAGTGCAGTAGATGAAGTGAGAGGTGAGGAGAGAGTGTAGTAGATGAAGTGAGAGGTGATGAGAGTGTGCAGTAGATGAAGTGAGAGGTGAGGAGAGAGTGCAGTAGATGAGGTGAGAGGTGAGGAGAGAGTGCAGTAGATGAAGTGAGAGGTGAGGAGAGAGTGTAGTAGATGAAGTGAGAGGTGAGGAGAGGAGGTGAGGTGAGAATACAGTAGATGAAGTGAGAGGTGAGGAAAGGAGGTGAAGTGAGAGGTGAGGAGAGGAGGTGAGGAGAGAGTGTAGTAGATGAAGTGAGAGGTGAGGAGAGGAGGTGAAGTGAGAGTGCAGTAGATGAAGTGAGAGGTGAGGAAAGGAGGTGAAGTATGAGTGCAGTAGATGAAGTGAGAGCTGAGGAGAGAGTGCAGCAGATGAAGTGAGAGGTGAGGAAAGGAGGTGAAGTGAGAATGCAGTAGAGGAAGGGAGATGAGGTGACGTGAGAGTCGATAAAGTGACAAGTGAGAAGTGAAAAGAGATGAGCGGTAACTTCAATAACTCACGCACCCGAGCTGATGAACTCCCTCAGATATGAGGGCGTAGAGAACAACCAGTCCTCTTTAAAATAACGTCACTTTTGGCTGGTATGCGCGGCGCTATGGCCAAATTTGGTCGTAATATGAAATGAAATCGACTCACAAAAGTGACGTACTGTTTGAGTACGTCACTTCTTCTGTTTGAGTCATCCGGCTTACTCGGTAAGGTTAGAAGAGGAAACTTTCAATTAACGTTTTTCATAACGTTTTGAAACTTTATGAGAATTTCCTGCCCACCTAACCTATCAGAGGATCCTTAACTTACCGTTGTTGAAAAAAAAAATCCCAAATTTATTTTCTTTTTTTTTTCATTTCAAATTACATCCATATTCGGCCATACGGGCAAACGGCCAAAAGCGACGTTCTTTTTAAGAGGACAGGTTGCTCGCAACCTTTGCCTCACTTCTCATGTCTTACCTCACCACTAACCCCTCACATATCCTCCCCTCACGTTCAAGACAATCACTATCTACTATTTAAATTACTCACAACCTCATTCGTCTGGCAGAAGATCTTGAATATACAGGCGATGAGTCACAATAACGTGGCTAAATTATGTTGACCAGACCACACACTAGAAGGTGAAGGGACGACGACGATTCGGTCCGTCCTGGACCGAAACGACTTGAAACGTCACAATCGACTTGCGAATGGTCCAGGACGGACAGAAACGTCGTCGTCCTTTTACCTTCTAGTGTGTGGTCTGGTCATCTTGAATATATTTTCCTGCTTGTTTTCAACCCCTAAACACTTTTCCTGACCTGCTAACGTCCATACGTTAGTGATACGTCTTAGTCTTAAGGGTAAATAACGTTACGTTAACCCTCAGTATATTACCACACAACGTAATCATGGACGCGCTTCTGGCCCTCACTCACTTCTGACAGTTTATTGACAAACTTTCAAAATGATTTTAAATATATATAAATGGTTGACAATGGAATGAAACGAAGTAAGAATATTATAAATGGATTCATATGGCGTCTGAAAACAAATATTATTGCATTACTAGAATGTTAGCATCTTAATTTAATAGGTTTAACTGACTTCTAAGCATCTTTTAACATAAGATCCACAGCGAGTTAACTAACTGATTTATATAAATTATACAGGTGAGTAATAGGTATATGAAAATATCTCCTAAAATAACAAATAACTCATATTATATGATATCAATTATATGATAAAATATTAAAGACTCAATGGCCATTGAATTAGACGTTCAACAGCTATGGAAATATTGTTATGAAAACACAGCAAGGGTGGCATGGTAAGATTAACTAGTCAAGGACAAAAATATTTACATATTTTTATAAAAATAATGGATAATAATGCTTATATACAAGCATTTGCGGATGACACAAGGGTTATAACAACGGCACAGAGGATGACTGCAAGGAACATACTGAAAAAAAATCCTGAATAATTTAACAGAGGGCTTTTAGAATTCAAGAACTTATGTGCAAAGTAACGATGTCGAAAACAGTCATCGTGAATAACAAGACAAAAACTAGTCTCCTGAGATCCCCTATAACCATTTCACAACCAAATGGTCCCGAGTACGATTCCCGAAGTAGAGCACAAAGTTTGTGCACGTTTGCTTTCACCTATTGCACCAGTTCACCTACCAGTTAATGAAGTCAGGCAAATGTTGTGGAAGTTCAGTAGCTGGTGAAGGGAGACCTTGATAACCCTAAAGACTACCTGTCCCCGACCACGGGAGAGTAATCCGACACTTGGAAGACCTAGAAACTGTCCAAACACCTCCAAGATCTATGAGAATTTAAAGTAATTGTCAGGAGAGAGCGCCAAGCCATTACGATTATAGCACTTAGAGAAGATCAGGATAAGGATTTGGGATTGGACAGAGAGATGGAAAGGTGTCCAACCACTAGGACTGTCGGGGCTTGAACGCCGACCTGCAAGAAGCGAGGCCGTCACTCTACCGTCCAGCCCAAGTGGTTGGACCCACAACTGTGAGAACTAAACAAAGGACACAATAAAATGTAGCTAACTCCCACATTGAATATAATAATCAGAGAAGATACTCACTGAGAATTAAGGATAGTTAAGAAGCCAGCCATGAACAGTGTTCTTATCAATAGTTAAGAAGCCAGCCATGAACAGTGTTCTTATCAATAGTTAAGAAGCCAGCATGAACAGTGTTCTTATCAATAGAAGAACTTGAACAAGGTGACGTGGATAGGCCTAGAGAGCCAAATAAGATACTGGACCATTAAAAGAAACTTCTTCTATACGGTAATGAAGAACCATTATGGTAATGAAGACGTGGGGTGAGGCGCCAGGAGAAATTACATTGAAGACGCTTCAATAGGACCCAAGGTGTTAAACAACACTACTGTCAACACACTGAAGGTTAGGAGGCGAGCATTAATGAGGCGGAGCACCGTTAGGAGATGAGCTCAACCACAATAGATAAAACTAGAATAAACACATTACACACACCATCAGTATCATCTTTCTATTAAGTTACACCCAACCACTTAGGCTGGACGGTAGAGCGACGGTCTCACTTCATGCAGATCGGCGTTCAATCCATGACCTTCCAAGTGGTTGGGCACCATTCCTTCCCCTCCCTGCCCCATCCCAAATCCTTATCCTGACCCTTTCCCAGTGCTACATATCATAATGACTTGGCGCTTCTCCTGATAATTCCTTTCCTTATTAGTTACAAACATATATTTTTGTAACTTTTTCGAAGAACCTGAACCTATCATGAAGGATAATACAATTAAATGTTGGTACGCTAACGGATAATGTAAAGATTATATTTATTATTGTGATTAATTATTAACACATCTTGTTAGGCTTGCGACTTGCTGACACAGTTTCCAAAAAAAGTATTAATGGAAAAAAATTAATTATTACATGTATGACTATGTTTGTTAATACTTTGGGGCTTACAGTTGCCTTCTGGATGTGTGGCAATGTATAAGTGTCCAGTAGGAAAATGAAACGAAAATTCCGAACTTTTTCGTATTACAACACATTATCAACTAATATCCCGGACGGTAGAGCGTCGGTCTCGCTTCATACAGGTCGGCGTTCAATCCTCGATCGTCCAAGTGACTGGCACCATTCCTTTCCTTCGTCCTATCCTATATCCTTATCCCCGTATTCCTTCCAAGTGCTATATAGTCGTAATGGCCTAATGCTTTCTCTTGATAATTACCTTATATATCTTACCTTGATAATGTGGAGGAACAAGACAACTCCTTATATGATTGTTATATAAGAGATTAATATTATTCCTAATACTTAATAGGCTCAGGAAATAGATGGTTCTCTAGGAGCAGGTTACAACTGAGCTGAGGTGAGATTACAGCTCTTGGTTACAGTTTCACCAGGTTCTTAATATGATAGTTAATTAGTTTCAAAGAACATTCTCATTAAATAAATGAGTCTGTAGGAGCAGGCTTCAGATGAGATGAGGTAAGATAACAGCTCTTGCTTGCAGTTTCATTAGGAACTTCAATCGACAGCCCTAATGAACCCTAATCTTAGTTTACACATAAAAAACAGACGTTTCCGTTTCATTTTACTATTGGATACTTCCGTATAACCGAATTACGTGTTTTTATATGATTATCCATTGATCATAGACATATGTGTAAATAAACACAACTGTTAGTGTGTGGTATGTGTGTAAATAACATGTGTGTCTTCACTCGACGCCACTGTGAGAAAATCGCAGACTTGAGATATAAGAATCGAGGAAACTGCAGAAGGTCTGCTGGGCCATACGTGGCAGCTCCTATTTATATGAACCCAAATTACACAATTTGGGTTGATATAAACGCTATCAGCGGTGGCTAACATAGGTGTAAATACTTTATTCATAAAGTACTGCAGAAATCTTAGCCAGGCATCGCAATCTGTAACGCTGGCACTCGACCTTGTAAATCGCCCTGAATAGACTGTTGTGGGCCACTTCTTGAATCACTTAGGAATATATATATATATATATATATATATATATATATATATATATATATATATATATATATATATATATATGCGAGTGTATTCGTTGTATTCGTATTCACCTAGTTGTACTCAGTTATGCTTGCGGAGGTTGAGCTCTGGCTCTTTGGTCCCGCCTCTCAACTGTCAATCAACTGGTGTACAGATTCCTGAGCCTACTGGGCTCCATACCCGCCTCTCAACTGTCAATCAACTGTTACTAACTAATAACATTTTTTTTCCAAAACACACACACTCCCAGGAAGCAGCTCCGTAACAGCTGTCTAACTCCCAGGTACCTATTTACTGCTGGGTAACAGGTGTGTGTGTGTGTGTGTGTGTGTGTGTGTGTGTGTGTGTAATTTACTATTTGTATTTACTATTTGTATCTGCAGAATCGAGTTATTAACTCTTGGACCTCGCCTTTCTAAACACTTTATTTTTCCTATATTATGTATACTACATATATTTCTCTTTAACACACCCACACACACATCCTCAGGAAGCAGCCGGTAGCAGCTGTCTAACTCTCAGGTACCTACTTACTGGTAGGTAACAGGAGCATCAGGGTGAAAGAAACTCTGCCCATTTTTTTCTGCCTCTGCCGGGGATCGAACCCGGGCCCTTAAGACTACGACCCCATAGCGCTGTCCACTCAGCCGCGAAGCCCCAACAAGTTTGTTTTGTAATCACCTAATTGTGCATGCGGGGATTGAGCTTTGGCTCTTGGTCCCGCCTTTCAACCGTCAATCAACTGGTGTACAGATTCCTGAGCCTACTGGGCTCTATCATATCTACATTTGAAACTGTGTATGGAGTCAGCCTCCACCACATCGCTGCCTAATGCATTCCATTTGTCTACTACTCTGACACTGAACAAATTCTTTCTAACGTTTCTGTGGCTCATCTGGGTACTAAGTTTCCACCTGTGTCCCCTTGTTCGTGTCCCACCCGTGCTGAAGAGTTTATCGTTGTCCACCCTGTCAATTCCTTTGAGAATTTTGTAGGTGGTTTTCATGTCTTCCCTTACTCTTCCGTTTTCCAGGGATGTGAGGTTCAGCTCCCTTAGCCTTTCCTCGTAGCTCATTTCTCTCAGTTCCGGGACGAGTCTGGTGGCATACCGCTGAATCTTCTCTAACTTTGCCTTGTGTTTAACTAGGTATGGACTCCAGGCTGGAGCTGCATATTCCAGGATTGGCCTGACATATGTGGTATACAGGGCCCTGAACGATTCCTTACACAAGTTTCTAAAGGCAGTTGTTATGTTGGCCAGTCTAGCATATGCCGCTGATGATATCCTTTTGATGTGGGCCTCTGGGGACAGGTTCGGTGTGATATCAACCCCCAGACCTTTCTCTCTAATTTGACTCTTGCAGGATTTCACCTCCCAGATGGTACCTTGTGTTCAGCCTCCTGCTGCCTTCGCCTATTTCATCACCTTACACTTTCCTGAGTTGAACTTTAGTAGCCATTTTCTAGACCATTCCACCCGTTTGTCCAGGTCATCCTGTAGTCTCTGTCTATCTTCATCTGTTTTGATTCTTCTCGTAATTTTTGCATCGTCAGCAAATATTGAGAGGAAGAGTCTATACCGTCTGGAAGGTCGTTTACATATATTAGAACAAGATGGGTCCACGTTCTGAGCCCTGTGGGACTCCGCTGGTGACATCTCGCACTCTGATGTCTCTCCCCTCACAGTTACTCGCTGTTTCCTGTTACTTAATTACTCCCTTATCCACTGGAGCACCTTCCCTTCTACTCCTGCCTGTTGCTTCCATTTTTTTTAACAGCCTTTTATGGGGTACTGTGTCAAAGGCTTTCTGGCAGTCCAGGAAAATGCAATCGGCCCACCCTTCTCTTTCCTGCATAATTTTTGTTGCCTGGTCATAGAATTCTATTAAACCTGTGAGGCACGATTTAGCATCCCTGAACCCATGTTGGTGGTGCGTTACAAAGTTATTTCCCTCCAGATGCTCTACGAGCCTTTTCCTCACGATCTTCTCCATCACATCCCGACAGACCACTGGAACATTATCTAACACAGTGCACAGTTACAAACCCATTAAGAATTAAACTTAGACTGAACAGAGCAGAAGAAGTTGTTAAACACGTGGGGCAAAATCTTACTGAAGCGACCATACGAGTCATAAATACTCATACTCCGCCCAAGTAAAACAGAAACAAGCATCACTTAGTGGGCCAGCCAGAGGCTTAGGGCCCGCGCAGTGGGCCAGCCAGAGGCTTAGGGCCCGCGCAGTGGGCCAGCCAGAGGCTTAGGGCCTGCGCAGTGGGCCAGCCAGAGGCTAGGGCCCACGCAGTGGGCCAGCCAGAGGCTTAGGGCCCACGCAGGAATATCCCTGCAAAAAAAAAATCTCCATCACCTTGCATGGTATACAGTTAGGGAAACTGGTGTGTAGTTCAGTGCCTCTTGCCTGTCACCCTTCTTGTATATTGGGACTACGTTAGCTGTCTTCCAACTTTCTGGTAAGTCTCCTGTTTCCAGTGACCTGTTATACCCCACAGAGAGTGGCACACTTAGTGCTTCTGCACCTTCCTTTAATATCCATGGTGAGATTCTGTCAGGCCCAACAGTCTTTGTGACATCCAGCTTCAACAGACACCTTTTGACCCTCATCACTGGCGAGGTCAGTGTGTGGTGTGTGTGTGTGTGTGTGTGTGTGTGGTACTCACTTAGTTGTGCTTGCGGGAGTTGAGCTCTGGCTCTTTGGTCCCGCCTCTCAACTCTAAATCAACTGGTGTACAGATTCTTGAGCCTACTGGGCTTTGTCATATCTACATTTAAAACTGTGTATGGAGTCAGCCACCACCACATCTCTGCCAAATTGTCAATATTGGAACGCTAATTATTTGTGTGTAATAGGGAAACTGGCAGTATTGGCACACACACACACACACACACACACACACACACACACACCACACACACACACACACACCACCACACCACCACACACACACACACACACACACACATAATACACACACACACACACACACACACACACAATTAGGGAAAACTATGAGGAGATGAATAATTCCTATGGGATATACATTGGGACACAGAACTCGGAACCAAGTCCGTACAGACATGATGGACCATGTCACCCAAAAATGTCAGGAGGCTGTAAGCAGGTTTGTCCCAGCCCAAACAGGAAAAAACAGAGAAGCAAAGGAAGAATCCGTGGTTTAATAGGGAATGTATGAAAGCAAAGGAGCTGAACAAAAGGGCATGGAGGAACTTCCGTAATAACAGAACACCAGAAAGTAGAGAGAGATACCAGAGGACCAGGAACGAGTATGTTAGTGTGAGAAGAGCAGCTGAGAAAAGGTATGAAAATGATATAGCTAATAAAGCCAAGACCGAACCAAAGCTACTACACAGTCACATCAGGAGGAAGACAACATTGAACGAACAGGTGATGAAACTTAGGGTGGGCGAGGACAGGTACACAGAGAATGACAAAGAGGTGTGTGAAGAACTCAACAAAAGATTCCAGGAGGTCTTTACAATAGAACAGGAGAAGTCACGGCGCTAGGAGAGGTGGCAGCAAACCAGGTGACCTTGGAAATGTTCGGAATTACAAGAGATGAGGTCAAGAAGCACCTATTGGAGCTGGATGTGAGAAAAGCTGTTGGGCCGGATATAATCTCACCAATGGGTATTGAAAGAGTGTGCAGGAGCACTTTGCTTACCACTCTCCATAGTGTATAGTAGGTCACTGGAAACGGGAGACCTACCAGAAGTATGGAAGACTGCTAATGTAGTACCAATATTTAAAAGGGTGACAGACAAGAGGCACTGAACTACAGGCCAGTGTCCTTAACTTGTATACCATGCAAGGTGATGGAGAAGATTGTGAGAAAAAAAACCTAGTAACACATCTTGAGAGAAGAGACTTCGTGACAACCCATCAACAAGGGTTCAGGGAGGGTAAATCTTGCCTTACAGGCTTGATAGAATTCTACGATCAGGTGACAAAGATTAAGCAAGAAGAGAAGGGTGGGCGGACTGCATTTTTTTGGACTGTCGGAAAGCCTTTGACACAGTACCCCATAAAAGGTTGATGCATAAGCTGGAGAAACAGGCAGGAGTAACTGGTAGGGCGCTCCAGTGGATAGGGAGTACCTAAGCAATAGGAAGCAGAGAGTTATAGTGAGGGTGAGACCTCAGAATGGCGTGAAGTCAGCAGTGGAGTCCCACAGGGCTCTGTACTTGGACCTATCCTGTTTCTGATATACGTAAATGATCTCCCAGAGGGTATAGACTCATTCCTCTCAATGTTTGCTGACGACGCCAAATTATGAGAAGGATTAAGACAGAGGAGGACAGCTTGAGGCTTCAAGAAGACCTGGACAAGCTGCAGGAATGGTCGAACAAATGGCTGTTAGAGTTTAACCCAAGCAAATGTAATGTAATGAAGATAGGGGTAGAAGCAGGAGACCAGATACAAGGTATCACTTGGGAGATGAAATACTTCAAGAGTCAGAGAGAGAGAAAGACCTGGGGGTTGATATCACGCCAGACCTGTCCCCTGAAGCTCATATCAAGAGGATAACATCAGCATCATATGCCCGGTTGGCTAACATAAGAACGGCCTTTAGAAACTTGTGTAAGGAATCTTTCAGAACATATATACCACATATGTCAGACCAATCCTGGAGTATGCGGCTCCAGCATGGAGTCCATATCTAGTCAAGCATAAGACTAAACTGGAAAAGGTTCAAAGGTTTGCCACCAGACTAGTAACCGAGCTGAGAGGTATGAGCTACGAGGAGAGACTACGGGAATTGAACCTCACTTCGTTGGAAGACAGAAGAGTTAGGGGGGACATGATCACCACATTCAAGATTCTCAAGGGAATCGACAGGGTTGATAAAGACAGGCTATTAACACAAGGGGCACACGCACTAGGGGACACAGGTGGAAACTGAGTGCCCAAATGAGCCACAGAGATATTAGAAAGAACTTTTTTAGTGTCAGAGTGGTTGACAAATGGAATGCATTAGGAAGCAATGTGGTGGAGGCTGACTCCATACACAGTTTCAAGTGTAGATATGATATAGCCTAGTAGGCTCAGGAACCTCTACACCTGTTGATTGACGGTTGAGAGGCGGGACCAAAGAGCCAGAGCTCAACCCCGCAAGCACAACTAGGTGAGTACAACTAGGT
>NW_025569236.1:0-17612 GCF_020424385.1 Procambarus clarkii | reverse complement strand
TAGTGTAGGGTGGCAGTAGTGGAGGGTTGCAGTAGTGAAGGGTGGTGGTAGTGTAGAGTGGCAGTATTGGAAGGTGGCAGTAGTGGAGGGTGGCAGTAGTGGAGGGTGGCAGTAGTGTAGGGTGGCAGTAGTGTAGGGTGGCAGTAGTGCAGGGTGGCAGTAGTGTAGAGTGGCAGTATTGGAAGGTGGCAGTAGTGGAGGGTGGCAGTAGTGGAGGGTGGCAGTAGTGGAGGGTGGCAGTAGTGAGGGGTTGCAGTAGTGGAGGGCGGCAGTAGTGGAAGGTGGGGTAGTGGAGGGTGGCAGTAGTGTAAGGTGGAGGTAGTGTAGGGTGGCTGTAGTGTAGGGTGGCAGTAGTGTAGGGTGGCAGAAGTGAAGGTGGCTAGTAGTGAAGGGTAGCAGTAGTGTAGGGTGGAGGTATTGTAGGGTGGCAGTAGTGGAGGGTGGTGGTAGTGAAGGGTGGTGGTAGTGTAGGGTGGCAGTAGTGAAGGGTAGCAGTAGGGAAGGGTGGCAGTAGTGGAGGGTGGCAGTAGTGAAGGGTGGTGGTAGTGTAGGGTGGTGGTAGTGTAGGGTGGCAGTAGTGTAGGGTGGTGGTAGTGAAGGGTGGTGGTAGTGTAGGGTGGCAGTAGTGAAGGGTGGCGGTAGTGTAGGGTGGCAGTAGTGGAGGGTGGCAGTAGTGGAGGGTGGCAGTAGTGAAGGGTGGCAGTAGTGTAGGGTGGCAGTAGTGGAGGGTGGGAGTAGTGGAGGGTGGTGGTAGTGTAGGGTGGCAGTAGTGAAGGATGGCGGTAGTGTAGTATAGGGTGGCAGAAGTGGAGGGTGGCAGTACTGTAGGGTGGCAGTAGTGGAGGGTGGCAGTAGTGTAGGGTGGCAGTAGTGAAGGGTGGCAGTAGTGAAGGGTGGCAGTAGTGATGGGTGGCAGTAGTGAATGGTGGCAGTAGTGGAGGGTGGCAGTAGTAAAGGGTGGGTCAGTATTGAAGGGTGGGCAGTAGTGTAGGGTGGCGAGTAGTGAAGGGTGGCGGTAGTGAATGTTAGGCGGTAGTGTAGGGTGGCAGTAGTGAAGGGTGGCAGTAGTGAAGGGTGGCAGTAGTGAAGGGTGGCAGTAGTGGAGGGTGGCAGTAGTGTAGGGTGGCGGTAGTGTAGGGTGGTGGTAGTGTAGGGTGGCAGTAGTGAAGGGTGGTGGTAGTGGAGGGTGGTGGTAGTGGAGGGTGGCAGTAGTGTAGGGTGGCGGTAGTGAAGGGTGGCGGTAGTGAAGGGTGGTGGTAGTGTAGGGTGGCAGTAGTGAAGGGTGGTGGTAGTGGAGGGTGACGGTACTGTAGGGTGGCAGTAGTGTAGAGTAGCAGTAGTGTAGGGTGGCAGTAGTGGAGAGTGGCAGTAGTGAAGGGTGGCAGTAGTGTAGGGTGGCGCTAGTGAAGGGTGGCGGTAGTATAGGTGGCAGTAGTGAAGGGTGGCAGTAGTGGAGGGTGGCAGTAGTGAAGGGTGGCAGTAGTGGAGGGTGGCAGTAGTGTAGAGTGGCAGTAGTGGAGGGGGCAGTAGTGGACGGTGGCAGTATTGAAGGGTGGCAGTAGTGGAGGGTGGCAGTAGTGTAGAGTGGCAGTAGTGGAGGGTGGCAGTAGTGTAGAGTGGCAGTAGTGGAGGGTGGCAGTAGTGGAGGGTGGCAGTAGTGGAAGGTGGCAGTAGTGGAGGGTGGCAGTAGTGAAGGGTGGCATTAGTGGAGGGTGGCAGTAGTGGAGGGTGGCAGTAGTGTAGGGTGGCAGTAGTGGAGGGTGGCAGTAGTGGAGGGTGGCAGTAGTGTAGAGTGGCAGTAGTAGAGGGTGGCAGTAGTGGGAGGGTGGCAGTAGTGGAAGGTGGCAGTAGTGAAGGGTGGCAGTAGTGTAGGAGGTGGCAGTAGTGGAGGGTGGGCAGTAGTGGAGGGTGGCAGTAGTGAAGGGTGGCAGTAGTAGTAGAGTGGCAGTAGTGGAGGGTGGCAGTAGTGGAGGGTGGCAGTAGTGTAAGGTGGCAGTAGTGGAGGGTGGCAGTAGTGATGGGTGGCAGTAGTGGAGGGTGGCAGTGGTGTAGGGTGGAAGTAGTGGAGGGTGGCAGTATTGGAGGGTGGCAGTAGTGGAGGGTGGCAGTAGTGTAGAGTGGCAGTAGTAGAGGGTGGCAGTAGTGGAGGGTGGCAGTAGTGGAAGGTGGCAGTAGTGAAGGGTGGCAGTAGTGTTGAGTGGCAGTAGTGGAGGGTGGCGGTAGTGTAGGGTGGCAGTAGTGGACGGTGGCAGTAGTGGAGGGTGGCAGTAGTGTAGGGTGGCAGTAGTGGAGGGTGGCAGTAGTGGAGGGTGGCAGTAGTGGAGGGTGGCAGTAGTGGAGGGTGGTGGTAGCGGAGGATGGCAGTAGTGGAGGGTGGCAGTAGTGGAGGGTGGTGGTAGTGAAGGGTGGTGGTAGTGTAGGGTGGCAGTAGTGAAGGGTGGCAGTAGTGGAGGGTGGTAGTAGTGGAGGGTGGCAGTAGTAAAGGGTGGTGGTAGTGTAGGGTGGCAGTAGTGTAGGGTGGCAGTAGTGGAGGGTGGCAGTAGTGGAGAGTGGCAGTAGTGAAGGATGGAGGTAGTGGAGGGTGGCAATAGTGAAGGGTGGTGGTAGTGGAGGGTGCAGTAGTGGAGGGTGGCAGTAGTGAAGGGTGGCAGTAGTTTTAGGGTGGCAGTAGTGTAGGGTGGCACTAGTGAAGGGTGGCAGTAGTGAAGGATGGTGGTAGTGTAGGGTGGCAGTAGTGGAGGGTGGCAGTAGTGAAGGGTGGTGGTAGTGGAGGGTGGCGGTAGTGGAGGGTGGCAGTAGTGAAGGGTGTGGAGTGGTGGAGGTGGCAGTAGTGGAGGGTGGCGGTAGTTTAGGTTGAAGGGTGGCAGTAGTGGAGGGTGGCAGTAGTGTAGGGTGGCAGTAGTGTAAGGTGGCAGTAGTGTAGGGTGGCAGTAGTGTAGGGTGGTGGTAGTGGAGGGTGGCAGTAGTGAAGGGTGGTGGTAGTGGAGGGTGGCAGTAGTGAAAGGTGGTGGTAGTGGAGGGTGGCAGTAGTGTAGGGTGGCAGTAGTGGAGGGTGGCAGTTGTGTAGGGTGGCGGTAGTGTAGGGTGGCAGTAGTGTAGGGTGGCAGTAGTGGAGGGTGACGGTAGTGGAGGGTGGCAATAGTGGAGGGTGGCAGTAGTGAAGGGTGGCAGTAGTGGAGGGTGGCAGTAGTGGAGGGTGGCAGTAGTGTAGGGTGGCAGTAGGTGGCAGTAGTGAAGGGTGGCTGTAGAGGAGGGTGGCAGTAGTGGGAGGGTGGCAGTAGTGGAGGGTGGCAGTAGTGTAGGGTGGCAGTAGGAGGGTTGCAGTAGTGAAGGGTGGTGGTAGTGTAGAGTGGCAGTATTGGAAGGTGGCAGTAGTGGAGGGTGGCAGTAGTGGAGGGTGGCAGTAGTGTAGGGTGGCAGTAGTGTAGGGTGGCAGTAGTGCAGGGTTGGCAGTAGTGTAGAGTGGCAGTAGGAAGGTGGCTAGTGGAGGGTGGCAGTAGTGGAGGGTGGCAGTAGTGGAGGGTAGGGTGGCAGTAGTGAAGGGTGTGGCAGTAGTGGAGGGCGGCAGTAGTGTAGTGGAGGGTGGCAGTAGTGTAAGGTGGAGGTAGTGTAGGGTGGCTGTAGTGTAGGGTGGCAGTAGTGTAGGGTGGCAGAAGTGAGGGTGGCTATAGTGAAGGGTAGCAGTAGTGTAGGGTAGTTGTAGGGTGGCAGTAGTGGAGGGTGTTGGTAGTGAAGGGTGGTGGTAGTGTAGGGTGGCAGTAGTGAAGTGTGGCAGTAGTGGAGGGTGGTAGTAGTGGAGGGTGGCAGTAGTAAAGGGTGGTGGGTGTAGGGTGGGAGGTAGTGGAGGGTGGCAGTAGTGGAGGGTGGCAGTAGTGGAGTAGTGGCAGTAGTGAAGGGTGTTGCAGTAGTGGAGGGTGGCAGTAGTGGAAGGTGGGTGGGTAGGTGGAGGGTGGCTAGTGTAAGGTGGAGAGGGTAGTGTAGGGTGGCACAGTAGTGTAGGGTGGCAGAAGTGAGGGTGGCTATAGTGAAGGGTAGCAGTAGTGTAGGGTGGACAGTAGTGGAGGGTGAGTGAAGGGTGGCTTAGTGTAGGGTGGCAGTAGTGAAGTGTGGCAGTAGTGGAGGGTGCAGTATGGAGGGTGGCAGTAGTAAAGGGTGGTGGTAGTGTAGGGTGGAGGTAGTGGTAGGGTGGCAGTAGTCAACACAAGACAGCACATATATGACTTAATGCTTAAAGTCAATATTTGAATATGAATTAGTAAATATGTGATATATTCCCAGTTACTTTTTTTTTTCCAAGGCCCAAACTCTTCCTCACGTACCAACTTGCGTCTCACAGTACCCGTCCGTCAACCTAGATAGCAGAATAGTCGTGATTGGTTCAATTATAAGGAAAATTGTACTTTTCAGGTCCCACATGGGTTGTGAAATTTACCTACTATTGTCCATGCTCTTAGAATATTATAGATCAGCTACTTCCTATTGAAGGTTCGTAGTTTTGTTTTGAGAAATATTAGTTGTTCTTAGTAAATTATAATAAGCACTAAAAATTATTACATAGAATAACAGTCCTTCACCAATGAATATTATATACCATAGTTGGTGCTTTACAAATCTTTAAAGTATGTTTTGTAGGAACGCTAACAGAAAACGATGGTTCATTGGAATGTCTATGGGGTAAACTACTCTAAACAGGATGGTATTTTGTCTACTATACCAACTACAGGATCGGTATATTGTCCACTACCACCTGTTAGGTGAGTAAGGGGTACAATACCACCCACAGGATGGGTATGAGGGTCACATCCACCCAGAGGATGAGTATGGGGATCACATCCACCCACAGGAAGGGTATGGGGTCCAATACCACCCACAGGATGAGTATGGCGTCCACTACAACCCACACGATGGGTATGGGGCTCCAACCACCCATAGAATGAGTATGGGGCTCCAACCACCCATAAAATGGGTATGGGGTCCAATAACACCCACTGGATGTGTATATGGCGTCCATTGCCGCGCGTCGAGCTCGAAAACCGCAGCATTCATCTCAGAACCATGCCTATTTCACGCAGATTCCTTAATAAACGTAAAAGTTTTATATGTCACAAGAAAGATAGAAATATAAGCTTCATTCTAAATACCTTACCATGGGCATATTTAAATTTAAACCGAAGATACGTGTACTTTTATAATAGCCGAGCTCCGACCCCGGACAGATCGATCGACCGAGCAACTCTCTCTCAGAACAATGTTTATTTCACGTGAATTCGTTAGTAAACATATATGTTTTATATGTCTCAAGAAAGACAGACATATAAGCTTCACTTTAAACACTTTACTATAGACATATTTAAATTTCTAATGAAGATTATTGTATTTTAAAAATTACGGAGCTCCCACCCCGTACAGACTGAACGACAGAGCAACTCTCTCTCAGATCAATGTTTATTTCACGTAAATTCGTTAATAAACACAAATGTTTTATAATTCTTAAGCAAGATAGAAATAAGAGCTTCATTTTAAATACATTACAATAGACATATTTATAGCTCAAGTGAAGATACATATGTTTTTATAGTAGCGCTCAGTAGCTTGTCGGGCATGGAGTGCAGACGCCTACGCACTTGCCGATATATTGTATAATTAACAAAGATACGCTAATAAAGCCTAAAATCTTATATGCCTCCAGAAAGACCGATATATGAACATTATTATAATTGCACCAAATGAAATATATCATGTTCGAGAACAAAGATATATCAATTTTAAATTAAGTTTCGACTCTCTCTCGGGTGAGAGAGATGGGGCGACTCTCGCCCCATCTATTGGAGATTCTGTGCACTAAATACCCAAAGCTACTCAAACCCTCCTACCATTATTTAAGTAATGAAGTAATATGGTATATTTACTCACTATAATGTGGGTGCTGAATGCAGAACATGAGAAAACATATATTTACTCCAAACTAATATAATTTCATTATGAAATAAGTAGCATCAAAGGAAGTCGATGGTCCAAGCAGCAATGTTGTGGAGCGACTTATCCAAGATATATCGTTGTTTGGAAAGTGTTTGTTGGCATATCCAGTTGTCGCACTTCTCTGCTCAAATTATCACAAATTTAAATTATAATGTTAACAAGTAGAATACGTATTTTTAATAAAATCTAACATAACTAGCCAGAAAACATTTAACAGTAATTAAAAAATATATGTTTGGAAGTTAAATCGACTTCATAGGACAATGGTTTTGTTATATATACTCGTTATTCGTTGACATGCGTTCGCTACTTAAACTACCATGTACTGTACTTATGTAAAATCTCCCATGTCTCTTCGCTCATCTCACCGAACCCTACAGGCTCTGTGATATATTGTTTAATTAATTGATATTCACAAATAAAGCTAATAATTGTATATGTTATCAAAAAGGCAGAGCTTAGTTTAGTTCATTTATTATGCACTCCATACCCATCCTATGGACGATAGTGGAGTGTTACAGAGGCACATAATGGGCTCAGGGACTGAGCCCCACAATTCATATAGCCAAGCAAGTTATAATCTTGATAAGCTAGTTACAAAAGTCAATGCACATTGTCACATCAACAATGGGCTCGTGTCCGACCACAAGTACAGTTTATAATTTAAGCAACTGACATATATGGAGGGCTAGTGTCACAATTGATATGTTTATCCTACACATAACCTCCTCTCCCCCATCAAATGGGCAGCGGTGGATAGGTTACAATCAAGTCTTTTTTTTGCGTTTTATTCAGAGATTAGGTCTTATTAGGTGAGGAAAGATATTCATATTTTAAAGAAGGCTTCTTGGCTGATGCTCTCCATTGATGGAAAATATACAACCTTTCGAAAATCAATATTAGTTTGATCTAGATATTGTAATTAACGAAAGTATTTATGTCATCTGAAAGGTAGAAATATAGGCTACATTTAAAATCCTTTGTCATAAATATAACTGAAGTGAAAACGAAGATATATGCGTTTTGATAGTTACTTGATGGCTTGCTCTGAGAGTGTGAAGCCCTGCACACCAGCCAATAAATTGTATAATTAGTTTCCATATATTTTAATTAATCTTAAAAATCTATATGTCAGAAGAAAGGAAGATGTAGCCGCTAATGTGACAACATTTAAAAATATATATATCTTAAGTTAAATAAATAATACCACCTTATTGCCGGTGTCCGGACACATGAAAATTACCAAGGTATCAGTATCCAGCCAGGCGGGGATCACAGGCTGCACAATACTGATAAATTTATGTAATGCACTACTTGTGGTCGATCTCGAACCCATTTATGATGTGACGACTTATAGTGAATTTTGTAACTAGCTCATCAAGATTGTAACTTGCTTAGCTAAATGAATTGTGGGGTTCGGTCCATTCATTTTCTTTCTTTATTATGCACCCCATAATACACATCCCGTGGGCGGTGGTGTAAAGGATTACAGAGGCACATAATCGGTTCAGGAACTGAACCCTCTAGTTCGTTTAGCTAAGCAAATAACAATCTTTTGACGCTAGTTACAAAATTATTAATGTACACATACTTATGCATACATGTACATATACATACGTATACATATATAAATACACATACATATTTAATCACCCACACAAATACACACATCAGTAATTTTTTGTGTCACAAGTGATTCAACAAGAGGCTCACAACAGTCACTATACAAGGCACTTTACATCTATGGTGAGTCACACAGTTACTAGTCTTGCTGCACACCCACCCAACTGGGCGGCAGCTTTACAGTCATGTGCTCCACACCCACCCAACTGGGCGGCAGCTTTACAGTCATGTGCTCCACACCCACCCAAACTGGGCGGCAGCTTTACAGTCATGTGCTCCACACCCACCCAACTGGGCGGCAGCTTTACAGTCATGTGCTCCACACCCACCCAAACTGGGCGGCAGCTTTACAGTCATGTGCTCCACACCCACCCAACTGGGCGGCAGCTTTACAGTCATGTGCTCCACACCCACCCAACTGGGCGGCAGCTTTACAGTCATGTGCTCCACACCCACCCAACTGGGCGGCAGCTTTACAGTCATGTGTATGCATTACCTACAGTAAGCAAATTTTGGATACTTCGCTAAGATTTCGGGCAGCACATCATTATGAATGAAGTACTTACACATTTCATGGACACTATTGATGTTGTTATCTTTAAATTCCGCGATTTTTCACATTCCATTATATAATGACGCAAAGTCTGCGAATAGTTCTGCTGACAGAGTTTACATTTAGTCAAATCTACATCAGCAGATGTTACAAACTTCCAGAGGTAGTTGTAGCTGAGCCTAAAACCTAGCAGTGGTAACATCTAGAAGTCTGCTAACATTATTGGATGACCCATATACGAGCGATTCATCAAAGTTTATACAATATTGTGAAATTGACAATATTGAAAATATTGTCAGTGTAGTAACATAAATTGGTAAATCATAAATATTGTAAGTTACGAATCTGATGCATATGTGTGTGTGTTGGGAGGGGCGGGGGTTATACCCTTGGTAAGCGAGAGTGGAAAGTAACCTTAGACGTACTGCGGTCAATGTGTGTGGGGGGGGAGGGGGAGGGAGGGTGGGAGAGTCAAATCCACCCTCCAACATCTGGACATAGTACCAGCAGCCTCCACAACACTCCATCAGCCTCCAGCTGATGCTTGTAGATGCCTCATCTAACCTCACCTATGTCACACATTAACCTACAGTTCCTGTGATATTTCAACTCCTCATCACAGTGCGTCTCACCAATATAAAACTGTATTGGATTTTGTCCCGAAATAGCTATATGCTGGCTGGACGTGTATGTATGTATGTATGTATGTATGTATGTATGTATGTATGTATGTATGTATGTATGCATGTAGTGTAAATGGATAGATGGATGGATGTATGTATGTACGCATGCATGTATGTATGTATGTATGTATGTATGTATGATGTATGTATGTATGTATGTATGTATGTATGTATGTATGTATGTATGTATGTATGTATGCATGTATGTATGTATGTATGTATGTATGTATGTATGTATGTATGTATGTATGTATGTATGTATGTATGTATGTATGTATGTAGGATGGATGGATGGATGTATGTATGTACGCATGCATGTATGTATGTATGTATGTAATGTATGCATGTATGTATTTATATACGCATGTATATACGCATGTATTTATATACGCATGTATGTATGATGTATGTATGTATGTATGTATGTATGTATGTATGTAGTATGTATGTATGTATGCATGCATGTATGCATGCATGTATGTATGTATGTATGTATGTATGTATGTATGTATGTATGTATGTATGTATGTATGTATTCCCAATCACGTTAAAGACTCCCCCTCTATCATCCAGTTTAAGAGAAAAACAACTATGTACTAAATAATCGACTCCTTGTAACTTTAATTATGCTGACCTTCCTGTCTGTATTCAGACTGAGCCTACCATCATTAAAGGTGATTATAACGCTAGACATAGGAATATTGGTAATTCGCAGTTCAGTAATCGTAACGGCAACTAGTGCCACTATTAGGTAGTCACGATGATGCACAGATTGTGGGTGACCTTGAACCGACGCATATCTACGGAGGTATTCCTGATCTATGTCTCGGTTTCAACGTCTCCCACACCGTGTGCGCCTCGTCAATAGTGCCAGTTATGGCGTCTGATCATCTGGCCATATTAGCCACTATAAGCATTGGCAGTTCTATCCTCCCTGGTGGAGTGTTCAAGCGGAAGAGGCTGGCTGTGTCCATCGATCAACGAGACAATCTTGTTGCTCATGTGTCAGAATGGTGCAGTCATCTGAGCCTTCATCAGTTGAAGATTTTAACAATGAGCTCACAGGTACTATCAAGCGTTTATAGAATCACTTGATCCATCGTCCAGGCCACGTAACCCAAATTACAATGGTCATAGCACTTATGTTTATTATAATGATTCTAAATTGAAGACACTAAAACGCACTGCCAGAATAATTGGACTGCTTGTAGAAGGACCCGCACTGCTGAAATGCTTCGGCTCTTCAAGCGGCTCTGGCTAAGGCCAGGGAACGTATGGTGGAGCTGAGGCAGACAGATGGGAAACTTTTGTCCGTGGTCTCAATTCTCACACGCCACTAGTCGGGCATGGAAGGATATCAACAAGATCAAAGGGAAAAAATGCTGCAGAGATCTCGTACCCTAATCCTCTGCACAGAGCAAATGAGCTTGTTGGTGCTTGGGCCACGACTTCCAGCTTTGACAGTCTCCTCTACCCTCACAGAATGAATTAAATGATAGATATACTGATAGGGCAAGGCTCCTTGACTTCATGCGTCATCAAGAGGATGACTGTGACATGCTTTTACTGAATACGAACTAGATTCTGCTCTACATAAAGGCAAAGCTACATCACCCGGGGAGGATGGAGTTACTGACGGCATACTGAATATGCTTCTGCTAGTTCCAGGGAATACCTTTCTTCAATTGTATAATATGAGCTATGTAACTGGGGAGCTTCCTAAGTCATGGACCAACAGTGTTATTATTCCATTCCTAAACCTCACCAGCCGAGTGCTTTTCGCCCAATCTCCCTCACTAGTTGTCTCTATAAGTGTCTTGAGAGGATGGTTCTCAACCGTCTCCTTTACAAAATTATTAATATGTTGTCTCCCCAGATATATGGCTTTATGCATGAAAGAGTGTACATCACTGTATACCACATTCCTCACCCTGCATACTGATAGGTCATATACACTTTCCTAGATCTTAGATCTTAGATGGAGATAATGAACATTGGAGGATGGCTTCTACGGTGGATATGAGGCTATCTATCCAACAGGAAGTCATCTGTACTGTTCCAAGGACATAGGCGTGTAACGAGAGATTTTGAACTTGGCACTCCACAGTGAAGTGTCCTCAGTCGTACTCTGTTCAATGTGTTAATCAATGCACTTTTAAACTTAGTAACTAGAAGGTCCAGCGAACACATCATTAGCTATGTGGACGAGATAATGAACATGGAACAAATGTACAGCTCTCTGACCTTCATATAAAATCTGCATGTGACCTCATCAAACAAAACTGTGCCAAGCCTAGAAGGGCCTTCATGACCCAGCGTGGTAGCGGGACCTCTCCTGGCCAGTTACAATTGGTTGAATTTATTCAAATTATCCAAGTTGATGGTTGTCACTGGGCCACCGTTTCCAACATTGGAGTAACTGGACAAATTAACATATACGACACCAGGCATAAATTACCATCCAAATCTACTGAAGTTATCTTGTATGCTCTTGCTAATTGCCAGGATGATAAGCTGATATGCAATATAATGAATGTCAGCAGACACAAGGACTCAAGTATGAGTGGGGTATATGCTGTGGCGTTTGCTGCATTCACTTGCAAGTGGTTGTAGATCCGGTGAACCTCGTATGATATGCAGAATGAGACAACATCTTCAAGAGAACTTTAAAGGAAAAGTGTCTCATCTCATTCCCTGCAGCTCAGACACTGAGAAGAAAACGAATCATCCGGTCATGCTCGATGGAAGTGTACTGCATTTGCAGAAAGCTAAATGATTTGAAGCTGATGGTATGCTGTGAACGTTGCAATATTTGGCACCATGGATCATGTGTAGGTGTTACAGAATGTAATGATGATTCGTGATTTGTTTCTTGTGCGCTAGCAAGTTGTAAATTATAATTTAAAATACTTAATTAATACATTATTATTATTATTAGTAGTATTATTATTATTATTATTATTATATATTATTATTATTATTATTATATATTATTTTATTATTATTTAACCTTACCAAATGCTTTGCTGAATCAAATAATGTTAGTACTTTCAATGTGTTACAATAGCATAATTAAGTGCTGCAACTATCAGGTCTTTTATATAGTCGGTATTTGTTATATTCTGTACTCTTTTAATGTTATTTAAATTTCAAATAGAAATAGTTTTTAAAGTATGTATCTTAATAAATTTGAACCTTATATTATTTAACATCAACAAATTAGATTTCGAATATATTAAAACCAATTTCAATCAATTAAAGGATTTATCCTTTAATGTTAAAAATTGTTCAAACTGAAATAAATATATAAACACTGTACGGTACAGTTGTGTTTAATTGTGTTTGCGATTCCTTTGGAAAAGGTATTTGTGCACCAAGTACTACTAGGTCATTATGAGATATGCTGAATGTTGTCAATATACCATCTGAATACGCCTCACTTTGCGTTAATCATTGAAAGTCCTAATGATTAAGGTCCCCAAAAGGACTTAATCAGACCTCAGTGGATATTTTTACTCTCCCTCTCTCTCTCTCTCTCTCAGAGCATCCCTTTATGTGTTGTATGTGGGTGCTGAAGTTCAGTCTCTTGTCTATGTATAGGTGAAGGAACTTTCCATAATTGTTATTGCTAATGTTTACTTGTAATACTGGGTATACATCCGGCGTTCTTACCCTCGACCGCGGCGAGGGTAAGCCGCGGTCGTATGGTCTGAAACATACAAATATTTACAATGGGGGGGGGGGGGGGTGGATAACATTTCCTCTTCAAGCACGCGCACACAAATGAGCTATGTTACTTAACTGGAAGCACTCGTACAACATAATTTACTCGATTTCTCAGGATAATTATACTTCTTACCAGCATATATACAGTATAGTACCTAGGAGGTTCTCTTCAATGATATTTAAGATAATTAAAACAACCCAAGCAAAATACTGTGGCAATGTGCAGGACAAACATATCAATTGTGACACTAGCTCTCCACATATAGCATTTGCTTAATTTAGAAACTGTACTTGTGGTCGATCTCGAACACATGTTGTGATGATGTGACGATGTGTTATGAATTGTGTGGCTAGCTCCTCAAGATTGTAACTTGCTTAGATAAAATAAATTGTATGTTCAGTCCCTGAACCCATTATGTGATAAATTAACTAAACTAAAAACTATAGTATGGCGACGAAACCTGAACTGCATAATGTAAATAGGGATTAACCAGAAAAAAGATATAGGTGAAGAATAACACCAGGTAACTGTAAAGCTGCCGCCCAGTTGGGTGGGTGTGGAGCACATGACTGTAAAGCTGCCGCCCAGTTGGGTGGGTGTGGAGCACATGACTGTAAGCTGCCGCCCAGTTGGGTGGGGTGTGGACACTGACTTTAAAGCTGCCGCCCAGTTGGGTGGGTGTGGAGCAAGACTAGTAACTGTGCGACTCCTCATATGTAAAGTGCCTTGTATAGTGACTGTTGTGAGCCTCTTGTTGAATCACTTGTGACACAAAAAATTACTGATGTGTGTATTTGTGTGGTTGATTAAATATGTATGTGTTTTATATATTATACGTATGTATATGTACATGTATGCATAAGTATGTGTACATTAATAATTTTGTAACTAGCGTCAAAAGATTGTTATTTGCTTAGCTAAACGAACTAGAGGGTTCAGTTCCTGAACCGATTATGTGCCTCTGTAATCCTTTACACCACCGCCCACAGGATGGGTATTATGGTGCATAATAAAGAAAAAAATGAATGGACCGAACCCCACAATCATTTAGCTAAGCAAGATACAATCTTGATGAGCTAGTTACAAAATTCACTATAAGTCGTCACATCATAAATGGGTTCGAGATGGACCACAAGTAGTGCATTACATAATTTATCAGTATTGTGCAGCCTGTGATCCCCGCCTGGCTGGATACTGATACCTAGGTAGTTTTCATGTGTCCGGACACCGGCGATAAGGTGGTATTATTTATTTAACTTAAGAGATATATATTTTTAAATGTTGTCACATTAACGGCTACATCTTCCTTTCTTCTGACATATAGATTTTTAAGATTAATTAAAATATATGGAAACTAATTATACAATTTATTGGCTGGTGTGCAGGGCTTCACACTCTCAGAGCTAGCCATCAAGTAACTATCAAAACGCATATATCTTCGTTTTCACTTCAGTTATATTTATGACAAAGGATTTTAAATGTAGCCTATATTTCTACCTTTCTGATGACATAAATACTTTCGTTAATTACAATATCTAGATCAAACTAACATTGATTTTCAAAAGGTTGTATATTTTCCATCAATGGAGAGCATCAGCCAAGAAGCCTTCTTTAAAATATGAATATCTTTCCTCACCCAATAAGATCTAATCTCTGAATAAAATGCAAAAAAAACGACTTGATTGTAACCTATCCACCGCTGCCCATTGGATGGGGGAGAGGGGGTTATGTGTAGGATAAACATATCAATTGTGACACTAGCCCTCCTATATGTCAGTTGCTTAAATTATAAACTGTACTTGTGGTCGGTCTCAAGCCCATTGTTGATGTGACAATGTGCATTGACTTTTGTAACTAGCTTATCAAGATTATAACTTGCTTGGCTATATGTATTGTGGGGCTAAGTCCCTGAGCCCATTATGTGACTCTGTAACACTCCACTATCGCCCATAGGATGGGTATGGAGTGCATAATAAATGAACTAAACTAAGCTCTGCCTTTTTGATAACATATACAATTATAAGCTTTATTTGTGAATCTCAATTAATTAAACAATATATCACAGCCTGTAGGGTTCGGTGAGATGAACGAAGAGACATGGGAGATTTTACATAAGTACAGTACATGGTAGTTTAAGTAGCGAACGCATGTCAACGAATAACGAGTATATTTATTTATTTATTTATGCATATAAAAGAATGTACATTGGGAATGTGAGGATACATAATATGGTAATTACAGTCTTGTAAAGCCACTAGTACGCACAGCGTTTTGGGCAGGTCCTTAATCTAAGAAAATTTTAAGGAGGTAAATACTTGCAAAATTTATAGACAAAAAAATGATAACAGTTACATGGAATGAAAAAAAGAAGATGAGAGAAAATTGTAGGTACAGTATATTAAAGCACATAGGTAGCTAAGATTGATTGCAATGACAGCTTGAATGGTAGTTGACAAAAATTGGTAGGCACAATACAGCGTGCGACAACTGGATATGCCAACAAACACTTTCCAAACAACGATATATCTTGGATAAGTCGCTCCACAACATTGCTGCTTGGACCATCGACTTCCTTTGATGCTACTTATTTCATAATGAAATTATATTAGTTTGGAGTAAATATATGTTTTCTCATGTTCTGCATTCAGCACCCACATTATATTGAGTAAATATACCATATTACTTCATTACTTAAATAATGGTAGGAGGGTTTGAGTAGCTTTGGGTATTTAGTGCACAGAATCTCCAATAGATGGGGCGAGAGTCGCCCCATCTCTCTCACCCGAGAGAGAGTCGAAACTTAATTTAAAATTGATATATCTTTGTTCTCGAACATGATATATTTCATTTGGTGCAATTATAATAATGTTCATATATCGGTCTTTCTGGAGGCATATAAGATTTTAGGCTTTATTAGCGTATCTTTTGTTAATTATACAATATATCGGCAAGTGCGTAGGCGTCTGCACTCCATGCCCGACAAGCTACTGAGCGCTACTATAAAAACATATGTATCTTCACCTGAGCTATAAATATGTCTATTGTAATGTATTTAAAATGAAGCTCTTATTTCTATCTTGCTTAAGACTTATAAAACATTTGTGTTTATTAACGAATTTACGTGAAATAAACATTGATCTGAGAGAGAGTTGCTCTGTCGTTCAGTCTGTACGGGGTGGGAGCTCCGTAATTTTTAAAATACAATAATCTTCATTAGAAATTTAAATATGTCTATAGTAAAGTGTTTAAAAGTGAAGCTTATATGTCTGTCTTTCTTGAGACATATAAAACATATATGTTTACTAACGAATTCACGTGAAATAAACATTGTTCTGAGAGAGAGTTGCTCGGTCGATCGATCTGTCCGGGGTCGGAGCTCGGCTATTATAAAAGTACACGTATCTTCGGTTTAAATTTAAATATGCCCATGGTAAGGTATTTAGAATGAAGCTTATATTTCTATCTTCTTGTGACATATAAAACTTTTACGTTTATTAAGGAATCTGCGTGAAATAGGCATGGTTCTGAGATGAATGCTGCGGTTTTCGAGCTCGACGCGCGGCAATGGACGCCATATACACATCCAGTGGGTGTTATTGGACCCCATACCCATTTTATGGGTGGTTGGAGCCCCATACTCATTCTATGGGTGGTTGGAGCCCCATACCCATCGTGTGGGTTGTAGTGGACGCCATACTCATCCTGGGGTGGTATTGGACCCATACCCTTCCTGTGGGTGGATGTGATCCCCATACTCATCCTCTGGGTGGATGTGACCCTCATACCCATCCTGTGGGTGGTATTGTACCCCTTACTCACCTAACCAGGTGGTAGTGGACAATATACCGATCCTGTAGTTGGTATAGTAGACAAAAATACCATCCTGTTTAGAGTAGTTTACCCCATAGACATTCCAATGAACCATCGTTTTCTGTTAGCGTTCTTACAAAACATCCTTTAAAGATTTGTAAAGCACCAACTATGGTATATAATATTCATTGGTGAAGGACTGTTATTCTATGTAATAATTTTTAGTGCTTACTATAATTTACTAAGAACAACTAATATTTCTCAAAACAAAAACTACGAACCTTCAATAGGAAGTAGCTGACCTATAATATTCTAAGAGCATGGACAATAGTAGGTAAATTTCACAACCCATGTGGGACCTGAAAAGTACAATTTTCCTTATAATTGAACCAATCACGACTATTCTGCTATCTAGGTTGACGGACGGGTACTGTGAGACGCAAGTTGGTACGTGAGGAAGAGTTTGGGCATTGGGAAAAAAAGTAACTGGGAATATATCACATATTTACTAATTCATATTCAACATATTGACTTTAAGCATTAAGTCATATATGTGCTGTCTTGTGTGAGAACGGGTTGCAGTAGTGGAGGGTGGTGGTAGTGAAGGGTGGTGGTTAGTGTGTAGGGTGGCAGTAGTGAAGGGGTGGCAGTAGTGTAGGGTTGGCAGTAGTGGAGGGTTGGCAGTAGTGGAGGGTGGGAGTAGTGAAGGGTGGAGGTAGTGGAGGATGGCAATAGTGAAGGGTGGCGGTAGTGAAGGGTGGCGGTAGTATAGGGTGGCAGTAGTAGTGAAGGGTGGCAGTAGTGGAGGGTGGCAGTATTGAAGGGTGGCAGTAGTGGAGGGTGGCAGTAGTGTAGAGTGGGCAGTAGTGTGAGGGTGGCAGTAGTGTAGGGTGGCAGTAGTGAAGGGTGGCAGTAGTGAAGGGTGGCGGTAGTATAGGGTGGCAATAGTGAAGGGTGGTAGTAGTGGAGGGTGGCGGTAGTGAAGGGTGGCAGTATTGAAGGGGGCAGTAGTGTAGGGTGGCGGCGGAAGTGAAGGGTGGCGGTAGGAAGGTTGGTTGGCGGTAGTATAGGGTGGCAAGTAGTGAAGGGTGGCAGTAGTGGAGGGTGGTGGTAGTGGAGGATGGCAGTAGTGGAGGGTGGCAGTAGTGGAGGGTGGTGGTAGTGAAGGGTGGTGGTAGTGTAGGGTGGCAGTAGTGAAGGGTGGTGGTAGTGGAGGGTGGTGGTAGTGGAGGATGGC
>NW_025569235.1:0-15196 GCF_020424385.1 Procambarus clarkii | reverse complement strand
TCAAGACAGTGATGCAAAGGCTTAAGAGATGAATGCAGAGGCTCAAGAGAGTGATGCAGAGGCACAAGAGAGGGATGCAGAGGCTTAAGAGAGTGATGCAGAGGCCGAAGAGAGTGATGCAGAGGATCACTCTCTTGAGCCTCTGCATCACTCTCTTAAGCCTCTGCATCCCTCTCTTGATCCTCTGCATCACTCTCTTGAGCCTCTGCATCATTCTCGTGAGCCTCTGCATCCCTCTCTTAAGCCTCTACATCATTCTCTTGAGCCTCTGCATTACTCTCTTAAGCCTCTGCATCACTCTCTTAAGCCTCTGCATCTCTCTCTTCACCCTCTGCATCACTCTCTTTAGCCTCTGCATCCCTCTCTTGAGCCTCTGCATCATTCTCTTGAGTCTCTGCATCCCTCTCTCTTCAGCCTCTGCATCACTCTCTTGAGCCTCTGCATCCCTCTCCTAAGCCACTTCATCACTCTCTTGAGCCTCTGCATCCCTCTCTATAACTCCTGCATCCCTCTCATGAGCCTCTGCATCCCTCTATTCAACCTTTGCATCACTCTCTTAAGCCTCTGCATCACTCTCTTCAACCTCTACATGAGGTTGAAGAGAGTGATCATCGGTAATGTAAACGGAAAATCAGGAACATTTTAGTTAATTCTAATGAAAACACATTGATTTTTATCATTTGTATTGGAAACAACATTGTCATATGTCTTTTCTTGGTTCTAAATAATACAAAACCTCAAACTATGATTTGAAGTTAAAATCCTCATATATGGTAAAATAGTGACTTTTTCACGTTAGTCTCGTAGTTTGATATTACGTAAATATATTCATGTTTACCAATATTTCGATACTATTTCATGTAGTATCACGATATGTGATTTGGCCTTCAAATCTCAGAATGTTGCATAATATTGCATTTTAAGCAAGTTTTCTTGCATTTTGTTTCGTACGAAAAATCATCGAATTTAGCACTATTTTGACGTTTATCATCCCCTTTTCCTCTATGTGATTTAAACAAAATATCACCTAATTAAGCAATATTTTGCCATTTTTCCACGTTTTTGTGAATTTTCAGTTTATTGTTATTAATTCATTAAATATACGATAAAAATGATGCAAACACATAATTGATTAGAAATTAACCTTAAATACTTCATTTTCAATCAACCATTTGTTTCTCGTTAAAATACTGTGTAGGATATTGAAAAGGTGATAAGTTCGGTTTTTATTGCATATATCGACGTTTCAGCCGGATTAGAACGGTTTTACGTGTACATCTTCCATCGGTAATATAAACGGAAAATCAGGAACATTTTAGTTAATTCTAATGAAAACACATTGGTTTTATCATTTGTATTGGAAACAACATCATATGTCTTCAACATCATATGAAAAGATATATGTCATATGTCTTTTCTTGGATCTAAATAATACGAAACCTCGCTCTATGATTTGAAGTTAAAATCCTCAAATATGGTAAAATAGTGACTTTTTTCACGTTTTTCATGTAGTTGAAATAATACGTATACGATATTTTCCTCTATGTGATTTAAACAAAATACCATCGAATTAGGCAATATTTTGCCGTTTTCCACGTTTTTGTGAATTTTCAGTTTATGGGTATTAATTCATTATATATCTGATAAAATGATGCAAACACATAATTGATTAGATAATAACCTTAAATACTTCATTTTCAATCAACTATTTGTTTCTCGTTAAAATACTGAGTACGTTATTGAAAAAGGGAGAAGTTCTGTTTTTATTGCATATATCGACGTTTCAGCCGGAATAGAGCGGTTTTCGTGTACATCTTCCATCGGTAATCAGGAACATTTTAGTTAATTCTAATGAAAACACATTGATTTTTATCATTTGTATTGGAAACAACATTGTCATATGTCTTTTCTTGGATCTAAATAATACGAATCCTCGCTCTATGATTTGAAGTTAAAATCCTCATATATGGTAAAATAGTGACTTTTTCACGTTAGTCTTGTAGTTTCATATTACGTAAATATATTCATGTTTACCAATATTTCGATATTATTTCATGTAGTATCACGATATGTGATTTGGCCTTCAAATCTCAGAATGTCGCATAATATTGCATTTTAAGCAAGTTTTCTTGCATTTTGTTTCGTACGAAAAATCATCGAATTTAGCAATATTTTGACGTTTATCATCCCCTTTTCCTCTATGTGATTTAAACAAAATATCATCGAATTAGGCAATATTTTGCCGTTTTCCACGTTTTTGTGAATTTTCAGTTTATGGGTATTAATTCATTATATATACGATAAAAATGATGCAAACACATAATTGATTAGATAATAACCTTAAATACTTCATTTTCAATCAACTATTTGTTTCTCGTTAAAATACTGAGTAAGATATTACTCAGACAAAAGATAAAAGGGTAGAGTAAGATAAAAGGGGAGAAGTTCTGTTTTTATTGCATATATCGACGTTTCAGCCGGAATAGAGCGGTTTTCGTGTACATCTTTCATCGGTAATATAAACGGAAAATCAGGAACATTTTAGTTAATTCTTATGAAAACACATTGATTTTTATCATTTGTATAGGAAACAACATTGTCATATGTCTTTTCTTGGATCTAAATAATACGAAACCTCGCTCTATGATTTGAAGTTAAAATCCTCAAATATGGTAAAATAGTGACTTTTTTACGTTAATCATGTAGTTTGATATTACGTAAATATATTCATTTTTACCAATATTTCGATACTATTTCATGTAGTATCACGATATGTGATTTGGCCTTCAAATCTCAGAATGTCGCATAATATTGCATTTTAAGCAAGTTTTCTTGCATTTTGTTTCGTACGAAAAATCATCGAATTTAGCAATATTTTGACGTTTATCATCCCCTTTTCCTTTATGTGATTTAAACAAAATATCACCTAATTAAGCAATATTTTGCCATTTTTCCACGTTTTTGTGAATTTTCAGTTAATTGTTATTAATTCATTAAATATACGATAAAAATGTTGCAAACACATAATTGATTAGAAATTAACCTTAAATACTTCATTTTCAATCAACCATTTGTTTCTCGTTAAAATACTGTGTAGGATATTGAAAAGGTGAGAAGTTCGGTTTTTATTGCATATATCGACGTTTCAGCCGGATTAGAACGGTTTTACGTGTACATCTTCCATCGGTAATATAAACGGAAAATCAGGAACATTTTAGTTAATTCTAATGAAAACACATTGGTTTCATCATTTGCATTGGAAACAACATCATATGTCTTCAATATCATATGAAAAGATATATGTCATATGTCTTTTCTTGGATCTAAATAATACGAAACCTCGCTCTATGATTTGAAGTTAAAATCCTCAAATATGGCAAAATAGTGACTTTTTCACGTTAATCATGTAGTTTGATATTACGTAAATATATTCATTTTTATCAATATTTCGATACTATTTCATGTAGTATCACGATATGTGATTTGGCCTTCAAATCTCAGAATGTCGAATAATATTGCATTTTAAGCAAGTTTTCTTGCATTTTGTTTCGTACGAAAAATCATCGAATTTAACAATATTTTGACGTTTCTCATCATCTTTTCCTCTATGTGATTTAAACAAAATATCATCGAATTAGGCAATATTTTGCCGTTTTCCACGTTTTTGTGAATTTTCAGTTTATGGGTATAAATTCATTATATATACGATAAAAATGATGCAAACACATAATTGATTAGATAATATCCTTAAATACTTCATTTTCTATCATCTATTTGTTTCTCATTAAAATACTGAGTAAGATATTGAAAAGGGGAGAAGTTCTGTTTTTATTGCATATATCGACGTTTCAGCCGGAATAGAGCGGTTTTTTGTGTACATTTTCCATCGGTAATAAAACGGAAAATCAACAAATTTTAGTTAATTCTAATGAAAACACATTGTTTTTTATCATTTGTATTGGAAACAACATTGTCATATGTCTTTTCTTGGATCTAAATAATACGAAACCTCGCTCTATGATTTGAACTTAAAATCCTCAAATATGGTAAAATAGTGACTTTTTCACGTTAATCATGTAGTTTGATATTACGTAAATATATTCATTTTTACCAATATTTCGATACTATTTCATGTAGTATCACGATATGTGATTTGGCCTTCAAATCTCAGAATGTCGAATAATATTGCATTTTAAGCAAGTTTTCTTGCATTTTGTTTAGTACGAAAAATCATCGAATTTAGCAATATTTTGACGTTTATCATCCCCTTTTCCTCAATGTGATTTAAACAAAATATCATCGAATTAGGCAATATTTTGCCGTTTTTCACGTTTTTGTGAATTTTCAGTTTATGGGTATTAATTCATCATATATATGCAAAAAATGATGCAAACACATAATTGATTAGATAATAACCTTAAATACTTCATTTTCAATCAACTATTTGTTTCTCGTTAAAATACTGAGTAAGTTATTGAAAAAGGGAGAAGTTCTGTTTTTATTGCATATATCGACGTTTCAGCCGGATTAGAACGGTTTTACGTGTACATCTTCCATCGGTAATATAAACGGAAAATCAGGAACATTTTAGTTAATTCTAATGAAAACACATTGGTTTTATCATTTGTATTGGAAACAACATCATATGTCTTCAACATCATATGAAAAGATATATGTCATATGTCTTTTCTTGGATCTAAATAATACGAAACCTCGCTCTATGATTTGAAGTTAAAATCCTCAAATATGGTAAAATAGTGACTTTTTTCACGTTTTTCATGTAGTTGAAATAATACGTATACGATAATATACGATATTTTCCTCTATGTGATTTAAACAAAATACCATCGAATTAGGCAATATTTTGCCGTTTTCCACGTTTTTGTGAATTTTCAGTTTATGGGTATTAATTCATTATATATCCGATAAAATGATGCAAACACATAATTGATTAGATAATAACCTTAAATACTTCATTTTCAATCAACTATTTGTTTCTCGTTAAAATACTGAGTACGTTCTTGAAAAAGGAGAAGTTCTGTTTTTATTGCATATATCGACGTTTCAGCCGGAATAGAGCGGTTTTCGTGTACATCTTCCATCGGTAATGTAAACGGAAAATCAGGAACATTTTAGTTAATTCTTATGAAAACACATTGATTTTTATCATTTGTATTGGAAACAACATTGTCATATGTCTTTTCTTGGATCTAAATAATACGAAACCTCGCTCTATGATTTGAAGTTAAAATCCTCAAATATGGTAAAATAGTGACTTTTTCACGTTAATCATGTAGTTTGATATTACGTAAATTTATTCATTTTTACCAATATTCGATACTATTTCATGTAGTATCACGATATGTGATTTGGCCTTCAAATCTCAGAATGTCGCATAATATTGCATTTTAAGCAAGTTACAAAATGCAAGTTCTTGCATTTTGTTTCGTACGAAAAATCATCGAATTTAGCAATATTTTGACGTTTATCATCCCCTTTTCCTCTATGTGATTTAAACAAAATATCATCGAATTAGGCAATATTTTGCCGTTTTCCACATTTTTGTGAATTTTCAGTTAATGGGTATTAATTCATTATATATACGGTAAAAATGATGCAAACACATAATTGATTAGATAATAACCTTAAATACTTAATTTTCAATCAACTATTTGTTTCTCGTTAAAATACTGAGTAAGATATTACTCAGACAAAATAAAAAGGTAAAGTAAGATAAAAGGGGAGAAGTTCTGTTTTTATTGCATATATCAACGTTTCAGCCGGAATAGAGCGGTTTTCGTGTACATCTTCCATCGGTAATATAAACGGAAAATCAGGAACATTTTAGTTAATTCTTATGAAAACACATTGATTTTTATCATTTGTATTGAAAACAACATTGTCATATGTCTTTTCTTGGATCTAAATAATACGAAACCTCGCTCTATGATTTGAAGGTAAAATCCTCAAATATGGTAAAATAGTAACTTTTTCACGTTAATCATGTAGTTTGATATTACGCAAATATATTCATTTTTACCAATATTTCGATACTATTTCATGTAGTATCACGATATGTGATTTGGCCTTCAAATCTCAGAATTTCGCATAATATTGCATTTTAAGCAAGTTTTCTTGCATTTTGTTTCGTACGAAAAATCATCGAATTTAGCAATATTTTGACGTTTATCATCCCCTTTTCCTTTATTTGATTTAAACAAAATATCACCTAATTAAGCAATATTTTGCCATTTTTCCACGTTTTTGTGAATTTTCAGTTAATTGTTATTAATTCATTAAATATACGATAAAATGTTGCAAACACATAATTGATTAGAAATTAACCTTAAATACTTCATTTTCAATCAACCATTTGTTTCTCGTTAAAATACTGTGTAGGATATTGAAAAGGTGAGAAGTTCGGTTTTTATTGCATATATCGACGTTTCAGCCGGATTAGAACGGTTTTACGTGTACATCTTCCATCGGTAATATAAACGGAAAATCAGGAACATTTTAGTTAATTCTAATGAAAACACATTGGTTTTATCATTTGCATTGGAAACAACATCATATGTCTTCAATATCATATGAAAAGATATATGTCATATGTCTTTTCTTGGATCTAAATAATACGAAACCTCGCTCTATGATTTGAAGTTAAAATCCTCAAATATGGTAAAATAGTGACTTTTTCACGTTAATCATGTAGTTTGATATTACGTAAATATATTCATTTTTACCAATATTTCGATACTATTTCATGTAGTATCACGATATGTGATTTGGCCTTCAAATCTCAGAATGTCGCATAATATTGCATTTTAAGCAAGTTTTCTTGCATTTTGTTTCGTACGAAAAGTCATCGAATTTAACAATATTTTGACGTTTATCATCATCTTTTCCTTTATGTGATTTAAACAAAATATCATCGAATTAGGCAATATTTTGCCGTTTTCCACGTTTTTGTGAATTTTCAGTTTATGGGTATTAATTCATTATATATACGATAAAAATGATGCAAACACATAATTGATTAGATAATATCCTTAAATACTTCATTTTCTATCAACTATTTGTTTCTCATTAAAATACTGAGTAAGATATTGAAAAGGGGAGAAGTTCTGTTTTTATTGCATATATCGACGTTTCAGCCGGAATAAAGCGGTTTTTTGTGTACATTTTCCATCGGTAATAAAAACGGAAAATCAACAAAATTTTAGTTAATTCTAATGAAAACACATTGTTTTTTATCATTTGTATTGGAAACAACATTGTCATATGTCTTTTCTTGGATCTAAATAATACGAAACCTCGCTCTATGATTTGAAGTTAAAATCCTCAAATATGGTAAAATAGTGACTTTTTAACGTTATTCATGTAGTTTGATATTACGAAAATATATTCATTTTTACCAATATTTCGATACTGTTTCATGTAGTATCACGATATCTGATTTGGCCTTCAAATCTCAGAATGTCGCATAATATTGCATTTTAAGCAAGTTTTCTTGCATTTTGTTTCGTACGAAAAATCATCGAATTTAACAATATTTTGACGTTTATCATCCCCTTTTTCTCTATGTGATTTAAACAAAATATCATCGAATTAGGCAATAATTTGCCGTTTTCCACGTTTTTGTGAATTTTCAGTTTATGGGTATAATTCATTATATATACGATAAAAATGATGCAAACACATAATTGATTAGATAATAACCTTAAATACTTCATTTTCAATCAACTATTTGTTTCTCGTTAAAATACTGAGTAATTTATTGAAAAGGGGAGAAGTTCTGTTTTTATTGCATATATCGACGTTTCGGCCGGATTAGAGCGGTTTTACGTGTACATCTTCCATCGGTAATATAAACGGAAAATCATGAACATTTTAGTTAATTCTAATGAAAACACATTGGTTTTATCATTTGTATTGGAAAACATCATATGTCTTCAACATCATTGAAAAGATATATGTCATATGTCTTTTCTTGGATCTAAATAATACGAACCCTCGCTCTATGATTTGAAGTTAAAATCCTCAAATATGGTAAAATAGTGACTTTTTTACGTTAATCATGTAGTTTGATATTACGTAAATATATTCATTTTTATCAATATTTCGATACTATTTCATGTAATATCACGATATCTGATTTGGCCTTCAAATCTCAGAATGTCGCATAATATTGCATTTTAAGCTAGTTTTCTTGCATTTTGTTTCGTACGAAAAATCATCGAATTTAGCAATATTTTCACGTTTATCATCCCCTTTTCCTTTATGTGATTTAAACAAAATATCACCTAATTAAGCAATATTTTGCCATTTTTCCACGTTTTTGTGAATTTTCAGTTAATTGTTATTAATTCATTAAATATACGATAAAAATGATGCAAACACATAATTGATTAGAAATTAACCTTAAATACTTCATTTTCAATCAACCATTTGTTTCTCGTTAAAATACTGTGTAGGATATTGAAAAGGTGAGAAGTTCGGTTTTTATTGCATATATCGACGTTTCAACCTGATTAGAACGGTTTTACGTGTACATCTTCCATCGGTAATATAAACGGAAAATCAGGAACATTTTAGTTAATTCTAATGAAAACACATTGGTTTTTATCATTTGCATTGGAAACAACATCATATGTCTTCAATATCATATGAAAAGATGTATGTCTTATGTCTTTTCTTGGATCTAAATAATACGAAACCTCGCTCTATGATTTGAAGTTAAAATCCTCAAATATGGTAAAATAGTGACTTTTTTCACATTTTTCATGTAGTTTGATATTACGTAAATATATTCATTTTTACCAATATTTCGATACTATTTCATGTAATATCACGATATGTGATTTGGCCTTCAAATCTCAGAATGTCGCATAATATTGCATTTTAATCAAGATTTCTTGCATTTTGTTTCGTACGAAAAATCATCGAATTTAGAAATATTTTGACGTTTATCATCCCCTTTTCCTCTATGTGATTTAAACAAAATATCATCGAATTAGGCAATATTTGGCCGTTTTCCACGTTTTTGTGAATTTTCAGTTTATGGGTATTAATTCATTATATATACGATAAAAATGATGCAAACACATAATTGATTAGATTATGATCTTAAATACTTCATTTTCAATCAACTATTTGTTTCTCGTTAAAATACTGAGTAAGTTATTGAAAAAGGGAGAAATTCTGTTTTTATTGCATATATCGACGTTTCAGCCGGAATAGAGCGGTTTTCGTTTACATCTTCCATCGGTAATCAGGAACATTTTAGTTAATTCTAATGAAAACACATTGATTTTTATCATTTGTATTGGAAACAACATTTTCATATGTCTTTTCTTGGATCTAAATAATACGAAACCTCGCTCTATGATTCGAAGTTAAAATCCTCAAATATGGTAAAATAGTGACTTTTTCACGTTTTTCATGTAGTTTGATATTACGTAAATATATTCATTTTTACCAATATTTCGATACTATTTCATGTAGTATCACGATATGTGATTTGGCCTTCAAATCTCAGAATGTCGCATAATATTGCATTTTAAGCAAGTTTTCTTGCATTTTGTTTCGTACGAAAAATCATCGAATTTAGCAATATTTTGACGTTTATCATCCTCTTTTCCTCTATGTGATTTAAACAAATATCATCGAATTAGGCAATATTTTGCCGTTTTCCACGTTTTTGTGAATTTTCAGTTTATGGGTATTAATTCATTATATATACGATAAAATGATGCAAACACATAATTGATTAGATAATAACCTTAAATACTTCATTTTCAATCAACTATTTGTTTCTCGATAAAATACTGAGTAAGTTATTGAAAAAGGGAGAAGTTCTGTTTTTATTGCATATATCGACGTTTCAGCCGGAATAGAGCGGTTTTCGTGTACATCTTCCATCGGTAATATAAACGGAAAATCAGGAACATTTTAGTTAATTCTTATGAAAACACATTGATTTTTATCATTTGTATTGGAAACAACATTGTCATATGTCTTTTCTTGGATCTAAATAATACGAAACCTCGCACTATGATTTGAAGTTAAAATCCTCAAATATGGTAAAATAGTGACTTTTTTCACGTTTTTCATGTAGTTGAAATTATACGTATACGATAATATACGATATTTTCCTCTATGTGATTTAAACAAAATATCATCGAATTAGGCAATATTTTGCCGTTTTTCACGTTTTTGTGAATTTTCAGTTTATGGGTATTAATTCATTATATATCCGATAAAATGATGCAAACACATAATTGATTAGATAATAACCTTAAATACTTCATTTTCAATCAACTATTTGTTTCTCGTTAAAATACTGAGTACGTTATTGAAAAGGGAGAAGTTCTGTTTTTATTGCATATATCGACGTTTCAGCCGGAATAGAGCGGTTTTCGTGTACATCTTCCATCGGTAATGTAAACGGAAAATCAGGAACATTTTAGTTAATTCTTATGAAAACACATTGATTTTTATCATTTGTATTGGAAACAACATTGTCATATGTCTTTTCTTGGATCTAAATAATACGAAACCTCGCTCTATGATTTGAAGTTAAAATCCTCAAATATGGTAAAATAGTGACTTTTTCACGTTAATCATGTAGTTTGATATTACGTAAATTTATTCATTTTTACCAATATATCGATACTATTTCATGTAGTATCACGATATGTGATTTGGCTTTCAAATCTCAGAATGTCGCATAATATTGCATTTTAAGCAAGTTTTCTTGCATTTTGTTTCGTACGAAAAATCATCGAATTTAACAATATTTTGACGTTTATCATCATCTTTTCCTCTATGTGATTTAAACAAAATATCATCGAATTAGGCAATATTTTGCCGTTTTCCACGTTTTTGTGAATTTTCAGTTTATGGGTATTAATTCATTATATATACGATAAAAATGATGCAAACACATAATTGATTAGATAATATCCTTAAATACTTCATTTTCTATCATCTATTTGTTTCTCATTAAAATACTGAGTAAGATATTGAAAATGGGAGAAGTTCGGTTTTTATTGCATATATCGACGTTTCAGCCGGAATAGAGCGGTTTTTTGTGTACATTTTCCATCGGTAATATAAACGGAAAATCAACAAAATTTTAGTTAATTCTAATGAAAACACATTGTTTTTTATCATTTGTATTGGAAACAACATTGTCATATGTCTTTTCTTGGATCTAAATAATACGAAACCTCGCTCTATGATTTGAAGTTAAAATCCTCAAATATGGTAAAATAGTGACTTTTTCACGTTAATCATGTAGTTTGATATTACGTAAATATATTCATTTTTACCAATATTTCGATACTATTTCATGTAGTATCACGATATCTGATTTGGCCTTCAAATCTCAGAATGTCGCATAATATTGCATTTTAATCAAGTTTTCTTGCATTTTGTTTCGTACGAGAAATCATCGAATTTAGAAATATTTTGACGTTTATCATCCCCTTTTCCTCTATGTGATTTAAACAAAATACCATCGAATTAGGCAATATTTTGCCGTTTTCCACGTTTTTGTGAATTTTCAGTTTATGGGTATTAATTCATTATATATACGATAAAATGATGCAAACACATAATTGATTAGATAATAACCTTAAATACTTCATTTTCAATCAACTATTTGTTTCTCGTTAAAATACTGAGTAAGATATTGAAACGGGGAGAAGTTCGGTTTTTATTGCATATATCGACGTTTCAGCCGGATTAGAGCGGTTTTCGTGTACATTTTCCATCAGTAATATAAACGGAAAATCAGGAACATTTTAGTTAATTCTTATGAAAACACATTGATTTTTATCATTTGTATTGGAAACAACATTGTCATATGTCTTTTCTTGGATCTAAATAATACGAAACCTCGCTCTATGATTTGAAGTTAAAATCCGCAAATATGGTAAAATAGTGACTTTTTTACGTTAATCATGTAGTTTGATATTACGTAAATATATTCATTTTTACCAATATTTCGATACTATTTCATGCAGTATCACGATATGTGATTTGGCCTTCAAATCTCAGAATGTCGCATAATATTGCATTTTAAGCAAGTTTTCTTGCATTTTGTTTCGTACGAAAAATCATCGAATTTAGCAATATTTTGACGTTTATCATCCCCTTTTCCTTTATGTGATTTAAACAAAATATCACCTAATTAAGCAATATTTTGCCATTTTTCCACGTTTTTGTGAATTTTCAGTTAATTGTTATTAATTCATTAAATATACGATAAAAATGTTGCAAACACATAATTGATTAGAAATTAACCTTAAATACTTCATTTTCAATCAACCATTTGTTTCTCGTTAAAATACTGTGTAGGATATTGAAAAGGTGAGAAGTTCGGTTTTTATTGCATATATCGACGTTTCAGCCGGATTAGAACGGTTTTACGTGTACATCTTCCATCGGTAATATAAACGGAAAATCAGGAACATTTTAGTTAATTCTAATGAAAACACATTGGTTTTATCATTTGCATTGGAAACAACATCATATGTCTTCATATCATATGAAAGATATATGTCATATGTCTTTTCTTGGATCTAAATAATACGAAACCTCGCTCTATGATTTGAAGTTAAAATCCTCAAATATGGTAAAATAGTGACTTTTTCACGTTTTTCATGTAGTTTGATATTACGTAAATATATTCATTTTTACCAATATTTCGATACTATTTCATGTAGTATCACGATATGTGATTTGGCCTTCAAATCTCAGAATGTCGCATAATATTGCATTTTAATCAAGTTTTCTTGCATTTTGTTTCGTACGAAAAATCATCGAATTTAGAAATATTTTGACGTTTATCATCCCCTTTTCCTCTATGTGATTTAAACAAAATATCATCGAATTAGGCAATATTTTGCCGTTTTCCACGTTTTTGTGAATTTTCAGTTTATGGGTATTAATTCATCATATACACGATAAAAATGATGCAAACACATAATTGATTAGATAATAACCTTAAATACTTCATTTTCAATCAACTATTTGTTTCTCGTTAAAATACTGAGTAAGTTATTGAAAAAGGGAGAAGTTCTGTTTTTATTGCATATATCGACGTTTCAGCAGGAATAGAGCGGTTTTCGTGTACATCTTCCATCGGTAATCAGGAACATTTTAGTTAATTCTAATGAAAACACATTGATTTTTATCATTTGTATTGGAAACAACATTGTCATATGTCTTTTCTTGGATCTAAATAATACGAAACCTCGCTCTATGATTTGAAGTTAAAATCCTCAAATATGGCAAAATAGTGACTTTTTTCACGTTTTTCATGTAGTTTGATATTACGTAAATATATTCATTTTTACCAATATTTCGATACTATTTCATGTTGCATCACGATATGTGATTTGGCCTTCAAATCTCAGAATGTCGCATAATATTGCATTTTAAGCAAGTTTTCTTGCATTTTGTTTCGTACGAAAAATCATCGAATTTAGCAATATTTTGACGTTTATCATCCCCTTTTCCTCTATGTGATTTAAACAAAATATCATCGAATTAGGCAATATTTTGCCGTTTTCCACATTTTTGTGAATTTTCAGTTTATGGGTATTAATTCATTATATATACGATAAATATGATGCAAACACATAATTGATTAGATAATATCCTTAAATACTTCATTTTCTATCATCTATTTGTTTCTCATTAAAATACTGAGTAAGATATTGAAAAGGGGAGAAGTTCTGTTTTTATTGCATATATCGACGTTTCAGCCGGAATAGAGCGGTTTTTTGTGTACATTTTCCATCGGTAATATAAACGGAAAATCAGGAACATTTTAGTTAATTCTAATGAAAACACATTGTTTTTTATCATTTTATTGGAAACAACATTGTCATATGTCTTTTCTTGGATCTAAATAATACGAAACCTCGCTCTATGATTTGAAGTTAAAATCCTCAAATATGGTAAAATAGTGACTTTTTCACGTTAATCATGTAGTTTGATATTACGTAAATATATTCCATATTACCAATATTTCGATACTATTTCATGTAGTATCACGATATCTGATTTGGCCTTCAAATCTCAGAATGTCGCTTAATATTGCATTTATTCAAGTTTTCTTGCATTTTGTTTCGTACGAAAAATCATCGAATTTAGCAATATTTTGACGTTTATCATCCTCTTTTCCTCTATGTGATTTAAACAAAATATCATCGAATTAGGCAATATTTTGCCGTTTTTCCACGTTTTTGTGAATTTTCAGTTTATGGGTATTAATTCATTATATATACGATAAAAATGATGCAAACACATAATTGATTAGATAATAACCTTAAATACTTCATTTTCAATCAACTATTTGTTTCTCGTTAAAATACTGAGTAAGATATTGAAAAGGGGAGAAGTTCTGTTTTTATTGCATATATCGACGTTTCAGCCGGAATAGAGCGGTTTTCGTGTACATCTTCCATCGGTAATATAAACGGAAAATCAGGAACATTTTAGTTAATTCTTATGAAAACACATTGATTTTTATCATTTGTATTGGAAACAACATTGTCATATGTCTTTTCTTGGATCTAAATAATACGAAACCTCGCTCTATGATTTGAAGTTAAAATCCCCAAATATGTTAAAATAATGACTTTTTTACGTTAATCATGTAGTTTGATACTACGTAAATATATTCATTTTACCAATATTTCGATACTATTTCATGTAGTATCACGATATGTGATTTGGCCTTCAAATCTCAGAATGTCGCATAATATTGCATTTTAAGCAAGTTTTCTTGCATTTTGTTTCGTACGAAAAATCATCGAATTTAGCAATATTTTGACGTTTATCATCCCCTTTTCCTTTATGTGATTTAAACAAAATATTACCGAATTAAGCAATATTTTGCCATTTTTCCACGTTTTTGTGAATTTTCAGTTTATTGTTATTAATTCATTAAATATACGATAAAAATGATGCAAACACATAATTGATTAGAAATTAACCTTAAATACTTCATTTTCAATCAACCATTTGTTTCTCGTTAAAATACTGTGTAGGATATTGAAAAGGTGATAAGTTCGGTTTTTATTGCATATATCGACGTTTCAGCCGGATTAGAACGGTTTTACGTGTACATCTTCCATCGGTAATATAAACGGAAAATCAGGAACATTTTAGTTAATTCTAA
>NW_025569233.1:0-25307 GCF_020424385.1 Procambarus clarkii | reverse complement strand
CCCCTCTGACATCTTTGACATCATATATTGCAAACCAGTTACTAGTTCTTTATTATGCACCCCATACCCATCCCGTGGGCGGTAGTGTAAAGGATTACAGAGGCACATAATCGGTTCAGGAACTGAACCCTCTAGTTCGTTTAGCTAAGCAAATAACAATCTTTTGACGCCAGTTAAACAATTATTAATGTTATATATACATGTACACATATACATACATGTACATATATATATACGTATACGTATATACATATACATATTTAATCACCCACACAAATACACACATCAATAATCTTTTGTGTCACAAGTGATATTGCAAACAAGACCTCGATAATCACGTCGCTACTCTTCTCCATCGTGAGGATGGAGTGGTTTCGTAGTCCTGGAACGTCGACTCTAGTTGCACCTTGCATGCTGCAGATGCAACAGGCATTATTTTGCTGGTAGAAATACTCCCTTGATCAGGAACTTGTTGATGTCACACCCGTACCGCCACCCGTGTTAGCATGTCCCTGTTTTCTGGTAATTGTGGCATACGTGATGTCTGGCTCTGATTGGTTGATTGGAGTTATGTTCCTTCTCCACACACTAGAAGGTGAAGGGACGACGACGTTTCGGTCCGTCCTGGACCATTCTCAAGTCGACAGCACGGAGCTCATAGAAGAGTTTGTGGTATTGACAGCAACAAAGGGAGAAACAGCAACAGATGATGATTTCGGGCGATTTTGACGGTTTTGGCCTCCACCACCTTCTTAGTTAGCTTGTTCCGTCTACCACTCAGTTTGCAAGAGTAAACTTTCTAATATATTTTTTTCGGCACCTTTGTTTCCTAAGGCCTTTGGTGTGTGTGTGTGTGTGTGTGTGTGTGTTGTGTGTGTGTGTGTGGGTGTGTGTGTGTGTGTGTGTATGTGTGTATGTGTGTGTGTGTGTGTGTGGTGTGTGTGTGTGTGGTGTGTGTGTGTGTGTGTGTGTGTGTGTGTGTGTGTGTGTGTACTCATCTATTTGTGCTTGCAGGATCGAGCATCGACTCTTGGATAATCTTCCCACCAGAGTGTGTGTGTGCAGACAGCTCTTTTTTTCCCCCTAGCGAACATTAACAAATCTCTGCTTGGCTCTCAACCTACTGACGCTCTCCTGAATTCAAGAACTCAAGGTTACTGCAGCTTAGCCACTTGCTCGACACTTTGATGTGGTGCGCCACGCCTCAAGATGCCAAGTGTCTGGAGAGCCTAGACAATAAGGCAAATAATTATCCTTATTATGGGTAAAATTATTTCCCCAAGTGCCTGTGCGTGACCCTTGACCCTTGAGGAAGGTCTACCTGGTCAAGGCTCGCCATAACAAATGAACTTTACTACCCCTGATCCAATAAATGCCGATCGATTATTACTTAAGTAACCCACAACCAATTGAGCCAGGGTTCGACTCCCCGAGTGGGGGCGAAACATCTTGGAACTCTTTTCCACCAAGTAGTAAATAAGTACCTGAGAATCAGGTCATTATAAGTCAATCAGAATCAGGTTGTTGTAAGTTGACTTCTGAGAAAGAATTGCCAGTTATTGGCCAAGTTGGGAGGAAAAGTCTACCTAAACTTCCAGTAAGTGGAAGCCGAAAGTGGTTAGAGTGGTTCTCTAACCACTAGTGTCAAAGTGGTTCTCTAACCACTAGTGTCAAAGTGGTTCTCTAACCACTAGTGTCAAAGTGGTTAGCCTCCACTTTGCCCATCTGTCCTGCCCAAACAACCCAACCACGAGCGTCGTATGTAAACGATCTTTAAGCCATCTTAGGCAACATGATACATATGTAATGTGAGTAAGAGGGAGCACATGTGGCTCAAATACATAAGGAGGACGTTGTGGAATCAACTGATTTCGTAGCAAAATCCACCTCCACTGCCGCTATACGATTATACAAACATATATAATGTGTCTATATCCCCACCCCACCCCATGTCTATACCCATATATACCTACATCCCTCCATACCCAATATCCCCTCATGCCTATATCCATATTCCCCAAATGCCCCATGCCCACATGCTAATACAAACTGCCAGTACCCATATTCCCGCACTTGTTCATACTAATAATCTCTCCATCACCATACATGTAATCCCCACATGCCCAAACCCACAATCCCCCCCATATATACATTCCTGCAACCCCCCCCCCCCCCCACATGTACCTAACTACCTCTCATATGTGCACATTCTTCATTCTTCATTCATTCATTCATTCATTCTTCATTCATTCAGATCTTCATTCTGATAATTCCCACGTGGCAATATCCACAACTCTCCCATAGTATACATTATAAGGTCCCAGGTAAGGGTGTTACACAAACAGCTCAATGAATGTGTTTACACTTATACACAGGCAAAGTATTAAGTGACATATTAATCCCTTCTCTCTCTTTCTCTCTCTCTCTCCTACTCCTCTTCCATCTTCCTACATCTTGGCACGCGTTGCGGCCACTTGCATAACATCTTTTTAATATTTTGTTAGAAATCACGTCGTCTTCAATTATATGGAAAGTTTATTTATATTTGTTAGTAATAATGAGGTTCGTGAGATTTAGGTTCGGGCAAGGTCAGTGTTTGTCGGGGCCAGGTTACGTAAAGTCATGTCTGGTAAAGTTAAGTAAGGTCATGTCTAGTAAGGTTTAGTGAGATCACATCAGTTATGTTCTATCAGGTTACATCCAGTTTCCGTCTATGCTTAAGGTCACGTTATCAGCCCTTGTTTATTTGGCAATATGTGACCTCCATGTCTCTTGGTTCGACACTATGAAGTCTCCATGTTTGTTTACAGTGACGTCATCCGGCCTCCGTGTTTGCTTACTCTGACGTCACCAATATCAAGCTCCTCATATAAATGATAATAGACTGGATGGAGCCTTGGATAGTACTTCCCTCTCACCCTCCCTCCTCTCTCTCTCTCTCTCTCTCTCTCTCTCTCTCTCTCTCTCTCTCTCTCTCTCTCTCTCTCTCTCTCTCTCTCTCTCTCTCTCTCTCTCTCTCTCTCTCTCGCTCTTTGTCTCGCACTATCTCTCGGTCTCTGTATGACCTACGATGTGTTTACCTACTTGTGCTTGCGGGGGTTGAGCTTCGGGTCTTTGGTCCCGCCTCTCAACTGTCAACAAATGTACAGGTTCCTGAATCTATTAAGTTCTATCATATCTTCATTTGAAGCTGTGTATGGAGTCAGCCTCCACCACATTACTGCCTAATGCATTCCATTTGTTAACTACTCTGACACTGAAAATGTTTTGTATAATGTCTCTGTTGTTCATCTGGGTTCTCAGTTTCCACCTGTGTCCCCTTGTGCGTGTGTCCCCTGTGTTAAATAAGTTGTCTGTATCTACCCTATCAATTCCTCCGAGAATCTTGTATGTGGTGATCATGTCTTCCCCAACTCGTGAACTTGAACCTCTCGTCTTCCAGCGACGTGAGGTTTAGGTTCAAACACACACCTCACACGCGTGAGGTGTGAGTAAGAGAGACACAGAGAGAGAGAGAGAGAGAGAGAGAGAGAGAGAGAGAGAGAGAGAAGTAGATTGTTTATAATGTGGAGTAGTGTGTGTTGTTGTTAGTGATGAAGAGTGAGCTAGGGCACCTGTTATTGTTGATGAAGTAGTGGGGTTGTGATGACGCATACTCAACACTCTCTCACTCTCACTCTCTCTCTCTCTCTCTCTCTCTCTCTCTCTCTCTCTCTCTCTCTCTCTCTCTCTCTCTCTCTCTCTCTCTCTCTCTCTCTCTCTCTCTCACCAAAGTTACTTACGTGGTCGACGCACTTAACAGTTCCTTTCTTCGGTCTGTTTAAACACTCCAGAATCCCACTGGAGCTGGGAACGTCTCTATAAATAGCGCGATTGTCCTCAAGTTACTTCTTGGGCTGTCCTTGAGTTTAACCTTGCGCTTGTCCTCGAGTTTGTCCTTCACTTTTCCTAAGAATCTACCCGTAATCATTGAGTTTATCTGAGAAGTTGACCTGGAGTCTGTCTACGTGAGTTTGACCTTGTTCCTCTCCTGAGTTTCTCCTTAACTTTCTTATTGAGTTTGACCTCTGTACTCAAGACGACGAAAGTCAGCAGCTGTGGGAAGTATTCCTGTCTTTGTTTTCCTGTGTTTGTTTCGTTTGTTGTTGTTCATGGGGGATGCTCTTGTTTCTACTGCTGGTACTGTTGTTGTTTTCTTATGGTGTGGTAGTTGCTGTTCTTGTTGTCAACACAGGTTGACAACAAGTCTTAAGTGTACGCCTCCCTGGCTGCTGGTCTCCTCCTCATGTCATACATATGTCATATTTACTGAAGTCCAACGAAGCTAACAACAAACAACAAGAAGTGTCGCAAATATCAAAAAATCAATTTAACTCCCCCATAACCATCAAACTAAATCCCACGCTAAGTATGATCGCCAAAAATTACGAGGCTCAGTAATGGTGTCTACGGATGCAGTCCTTCAGGAAGTTAATGGTAAAAACTGTACAAACATCGTCATGTACAAACATCACCGTGTTCGTATCCAGACTTCAGGAAATGCCGGGACATTTTGACAGCATATAGAATAGGTAAATAGGAGAATTGGTGTTAAAGTAGATAATCGTTCGAACAAGTCAGGTGTTATCAAAGCTGACATGACCAGGAGAGCGAGAGTTGACATCAATGACGCCCAGATGCATGCTCAAGCTTTTCTGCAAACTACGACAAATTCGCCCTAGGAGGCCTGATCGAGGACCGGACCGCGGGAACGTTGAGCCCCGAAATCATCGCAAGGTAAGTAAGGTAACCATAAAATAATTAGCCCGCGCTTTAGTACAGCCGACACAATAATATATCGACGAAGTCTGCCTCCAGGAAATCCTACGAAATTACTGAAGATGGTTAACTAAATACTTCCCTTTCCAGAGGAAAGGAAGAGGAGCTAAAGCAGGTAAATAGAAGGAACAGGAATAAAGCGTTAGGACAAGGAGGTGTATAAGATAAAGAAGAGGAGGGAGTTGACCAGATCACACACTAGAAGGTGAAGGGACGACGACGTTTCGGTCCGTCCTGGACCATTCTCAAGTCGATTGTGAATGGTCCAGGACGGACCGAAACGTCGTCGTCCCTTCACCGTCTAGTGTGTGGTCTGGTCAACATACTTCAGCCACGTTATTGTGCACAAGGAAGAGGAGATGGTAGGTAAGGAAGGATTAAGAAAGGGAACCATCGTCTGTCTCACACTCGGGAGGCTTGACCCAGTTTGTCTGAATTTCTCAGAGTTTCTTCAGTTGGCTTATTCTTGTTGTCTGTTACCTGGAAGTGAGTATTATATTTATGTTTCCCTCCCTCCTTACTCACCTCCTTTACTCATTCTCTTTTCCATTCCTTCTCTCCTTCCTTCCTTCCTTCCTTCCATTGTGCCTTGATTCCTTAATCCATTCTTGCCTTTTTCCTGTCCTTTCTTTCTAACTTTTAACCATTCTTCCATCCTTCCTTCTCCCCTTTTCTCATTCCTTTCTTTTTGCCTTCATTCATTTCACCTCTTTTTCCTTATTTCCTTTCTTCTTTCTCTCAATTCTTTCGTAACTTAATTTCTACCATTCTTCCATCTTTTCTCCTCCCTCCCTCCCTCCCTCCCTCCAGCCTCTCCATCGACGGCCTGAGTCAGACTTGTATTGGCGGGAAAACAATAACTGGGGCGATGGTTCCTCCAGCACCCTTCACCCACTGTTCAAACATCTCCTCCACTCAGGCCTCATACTTCACGCCAACAATACACCTCAAGTCTATCATTAAAAGATAGAGAACAAGGTCTATACAACAATACCCGCAGGGCAGAGTGTGTAGGTGGACCTATCGTAAAATCCTGGTTGGGCACCATTTCGGGTCTCCAGAATCTCCCAATGAATTCAGTAGAGTTTCGGGTTGGTAGGTTTTTCTCCTATCGTAGCTGAAGTGAAGTGCAATAATGCACTTCAGTGGAAATAATAACCCGGTATTACGTTAACACACGGATACGTAGGCTGTATATTTCGATCCAAATCCGGGATCCTCTTCAGCAGTGAGCGAGAATGACGTTGTTTTAGATTCAGCTACTGGGAACAAAACGTTCCAAGTAGCACGGGCTATGGTGAGCCCGGAGTGGACTTACCTGGCACAGGAGCTGGGCTGTAACTTGGAAAAGCGAGAATGGCGGCTTTAGGTGGTTTTATGACGTCAAGTCAGGTGTCCTAGGAAGAGGTGTGCTAGGTAATAAGTTATTAGGTAATTATTAGGAGTTATTAGGTCATAACCTCCTTGTTACATAATGCGGGGCTTTAGATCCCTCTCTGTTTGACCATGATAAACTTTACTACAATCATTACAGGGAATCTTACAGACTCTGGCGCCCTCAGCTTTATCTTTCTTCCGATAGACGTTTACTAACTCATCTCCAGCTTTATTTGGGTAACTGACATGAACTTTATTTTACATATTGTACTGGTGTTGAGCGCACCACTCCAGGTTAGACCATCCTCCAGGCTGGAACAATCAATTGTAAACTTCAACTAGTACTTCCATTGTCCTCAAACTCTTGGAATATCGATTTAGGTAGTGAGAGGTCAGGGGGGTCGGGGAGGAGAATGTGTTTACCACATTTTAACATGATATAGAAACTGACTGTGTGACCTCGTAGGCTTTGTTTGTCCACAAAATCAATGTCCGGGTGATTTAAATGATTTAAACGCCGTAATGAACTCCCTGACAGTGTCTTACTACACGAACACTCCCCCCCCCCAGTCCCTTTCCCCCTCTCACCCCTTCTCTCCCCTCTCTCCCCTTCTCTCCCCTCTCTCCCCCTTCCTTCTCTCCCCCTCCCCACCTCGCCACATACCAGGGGGGCCTGGTAGCCTGGTGGATAGCGCGCAGTACTCATAATTCTGTGGCGCGGGTTCGATTCCCGCACCAGGCAGAAACAAATGGGTAAAGTTTCTTTCACCCTGAATTCCCCCTGTTACCTAGCAGTAAATAGGTATCTGGGAGTTAGGCAGCTGTCACGGGCTACTTCCTGGGGTGTGTGAGTGTGATGTGGAGAAAAAAAAAGTAGTTAGTAAACAGTTGATTGACAGTTGAGAGGCGGGCCGAAAGAGCAAAGCTCAACCCCCGCAAACACAACTAGGTGAATACATCTCCCCTCTGCCAGCGTGGTAATTCACGTTTACAGTGTTGCCGTTGACATAGTAGCCATAATGGCACCTGGCGGTAAACTCCTGGCAACGAGGAATCCCTGACAAGGAATTGGAGAATCTCCTAGCAACAACAGCCTCCATTCTCACGCGTTCAGAAATTGACATAAAAGAAATGTACTAAGAGTAACTGGATGGCAACTATTCCGTTCGTGGCCGACACACTATGCGTGATAGTGGCTTTGCAAGACTGTAAGAACACCATTGTTATGTATTCTCACAACCCAATGTATACCTTCTTGTATATAGATAAATTTCGTCCCCTATTTATGGACGGTGGACGGCCAGCGACGTGGCTGATCGATTGATTGATGAAGATTAAGCCACCCAAGTATTGACGGGAATACGCTATTCATGCCCATGCCAAGTGGTGGCACGGGCATGAATAGCCCGTAAGTGGTAGGTTTTTCTGGAGTGAATGTGAGTGGTTGACCGTGCACACAGTCCTCTACACACCCGTGTGTGCTACTAGAGGAAGGGAAGGGTTGGCAGCGAGACGAATATTTGGCATATGTTCCTCAGATTGTTGTTTTAGATTTACCTACTCAGAACGAAGTGTCCATGTAGCACAGGCTATGGCGAGCCCGTAACGATCCTCTGAATGACCCGAAGCCTGTATGTACCTGATCTAACCCCCTCACCCCCAATGACACCTGGACGAGTCTGCTCCACAGCCTCAGGTGGACACCTGGAAATGAAAATGGACCGAAGGAAAGTAAGGAATAAGAAGCACCCTCAATGGGAAGTTAACGAGTGAATGTTCCAAAGGAAGTTGTGTAAGCCACCTCCAGCCACAACTGTTAGGACAGATGACACAAAGAATTTAAAAGTCAGACCAAGTCCAGTGAGACGCGACCCATACAAGGCTGGCCGGAGGGACAAAGGTCAGACTTCCCCGTAGACAATAATAGCTACTTAAACATACATATTTAAGGGTTTGGCAGTTACAGCCCCACGCTCCTGTGCCAGGTAAGTCCACTCCGGGCTCGCCATAGCCCGTGCTACTTGGAACGTTTTGTTCCCAGTAGTTGGATCTTAAACAACATCATCAAGGAAGGTTTCGCGGCCGAGTGGTCAGCCAGTGTTCACTTAGCGGTGAATAGGTACTCACCTTGTTGTGCTTGCGGGGGTTGAGCTCTGGCTCTTTGGTCCCGCCTCTCAACTGTCAATCAACTGATGTACAGGTTCCTGAGCCTACTGGGCTCTATCATATCTACACTTGAAACTGTGTATGGAGTCAGCCTCCACCACATCACTGCCTAATGTATGTGTGGTGTGTGTGTGTGTGTGTGTGTGTGTGTGTGTGTGTGTGTGTGTGTGTGTGTGTGTGTGTGTGTGCGTGCGCGCTCGAGAGCGCCGCCCAGCAGGTGTCACATTGTCTTGGCACCGTGACATGAAGGTAGTGCCAAGCCATTGCCCTCAACCACAACCAGCTAGTTGCTGCACTCCTGCCCCCCCCCCCCCCCTTCATCCCTACCACACACACACACACTTCTTGTTGTTATAGATCCAGCAACTGGGGAACCAAAAGTTCCAAGTAGCACGGGGCTATGGTGAGCCCGTAGTGGACTTGCCTGGCACAGGAACGGGGCTGTGAACACACACACACACACACACACACACACACACACACACACACACACACACACACACACACACACACACACACACACACACCACACACACACACACACACACACACACACACGTTCTTGCCTACTTATACTTCCTGTAAGTAGTGACGGGGAAGGGGATACGAACCCACGAGAGTAGAGAGACTCTGGGCCGAGCGTAATGGTCTGGTGGCGGGCTGCCAGGCGGGGCGGAGTATAACCGACCTCTCCCCCCTGGTCGACTTCCCCGAGGACCCTATAACCCTGACGCTTCTCTCTATCATAATAACCCCACAATAAGCTAATTCCTGGGTATTTTTAGGTGAACAGAGGCATTGGGTGATAAGAAATGTGCTCAACAGTTTCTGTCCCGCCCGGGACTCGAATCCGAAGGATTCTGGAGTCTCCCTACAGAGCAGCTCCAGGCTCCCTAACCAGGCCTGCACTACCATGGGCCTCACACTGCTGGCTCCCTACAGTAGCCTCACGCTCCAGGCTCCCTACAGTAGCCTCACGCTGCTGGCTCCCTACAGTAGCCTCACACTCCAGGCTCCCTACAGTAGCCTCACGCTCCAGGCTCCCTACAGTAGCCTCACGCTGCTCACGCTGCAGGCTCCTACAGTAGCCTCACGCTACAGTAGCCTCACGCTACAGTAGCCTCACGCTACAGTAGCCTCACGCTACAGTAGCCTCACGCTACAGTAGCCTCACGCTACAGTAGCCTCACGCTCACGCTGCTGGCTCCCTACAGTACAGTAGCCTCACGCTGCTGTAGCCTCACGCTCCTCCCTACAGTAGCCACGCTCACAGTAGCTCCGCTGCTGGCTCCCTACAGTAGCCTCACGCTGCTGGCTCCCTACAGTAGCCTCACGCTGCCAGGCTCCCTACAGTAGCCTCACGCTGCTGGCTCCCTACAGTAGCCTCACGCTCTGGCTCCCTACAGTAGCCTCACGCTCCAGGCTCCCTACAGTAGCCTCACGCTCACGCTCCGGGCTCCCTACAGTAGCCTCACGCTGCTGGCTCCCTACAGTAGCCTCACGCTGCTGGCTCCGCTACAGTAGCCTCACGCTCCAGGCTCCCTACAGTAGCCTCACGCTCCGGGCTCCCTACAGGCTCCCTACAGTAGCCTCACGCTGGCTCCCTACAGGCTCCCTACAGTAGCCTCACGCTCCGGGCTCCATACAGTAGCCTCACGCTAGGCTCCCTACAGTAGCCTCACGCTCCGGGCAGGCTCCCTACAGTAGCCTCACGCTGCTGGCTCCCTACAGTAGCCTCACGCTGCTGTAGCCTCCAGTAGCTCCCTACAGTAGCCTCACGCTCCGGGCTCCCTACAGTAGCCTCACACGCCAGGCTCCCTACAGTAGCCTCACGCCGGGCTCCCTACGCTCACACGCCAGGCTCCCTACAGTAGCCTCACGCTCCGGGCTCCCTACAGTAGCCTCACGCTCCGGGCTCCCTACAGTAGCCTCACACGCCGGGCTCCCTACAGTAGCCTCACGCTCCGGGCTCCCTACAGTAGCCTCACACGCCAGGCTCCCTACAGTAGCCTGACGCTCCGGGCTCCCTACAGTAGCCTCACGCTCCGGGCTCCCTACAGTAGCCTCACGCTGCTGGCTCACAAAACAAGTAGCCTCACGCTCCGGGCTCCCTACAGTAGCCTCACACGCCAGGCTCCCTACAGTAGCCTGACGCTCCGGGCTCCCTACAGTAGCCTGACGCTCCGGGCTCCCTACAGTAGCCTCACGCTCCGGGCTCCCTACAGTAGCCTCACACGCCGGGCTCCCTACAGTAGCCTCACGCTCCGGGCTCCCTACAGTACCCTCACACGCCAGGCTCCCTACAGTAGCCTGACGCTCCGGGATCCCTACAGTAGCCTCACGCTCCGGGCTCCCTACAGTAGCCTCACACGCCGGGTCCCTACAGTAGCCTCACGCTCCGGGGCTCCCTACAGTAGCCTACCACGCCAGGCTCCCTACAGTAGCCTGACGCTCCGGGCTCCCTACAGTAGCCTCACGCTCCGGGCTCCCTACAGTAGCCTCACGCTGCTGGCTCACAAAACAAGTCGCTGCCCAAACTCTCAGGTTGTGTAACATTTGCTTCACGTGACGTCAGCATCTTGACATATGTTAAAAGTAAACTGTTGTATAAAGATGTTAAAAACCTCGAGGGTGACGACTCTGTTACCAGCAGCTTCATACTCCTACAACCACAGAGATATTCAACATATATGTCATTATGTACATATATTATGTAACTACTAGATTTTGTCTTGGATGTAGTTAACTACTTCCACAGAATTGGGATGGAAACGAGCATAGTTACAGACACTATGATGCAGTCAACTCCACCAGTGGTTCAGTAACATTAAGAGCTCTGGTTAGTAACCACGTGATTGTAACCTATCCACCGCTTTACGGGCTATTCATGCCCGTGCCACCTCTTGGGTGGCTTAATCTTTATCAATCAATCTATCCACCGCTACCGGGGGGGGGGGGGAGGGTGGAGGGAACTGCTAAAATCTGGAACTTTTGTGCATCATCTGTTAATTTTATTATTAAATAATATATAATGAATTCATTCTGATGATGATGGTTTGAACTGAACTCGGTGCATGGGTTTCCCCTTATGACTCCTAGCTTAACACTAACTCCATGGGTTTCCCCTTATCATTCCTAGCCTAACACTAACTCCATGGGTTTCCCCTTATGATTCCTAGCCTAACACTAACTCCATGGGTTTCCCCTTATCATTCCTAGCCTAACACTAACTCCATGGGTTTCCCCTTATCATTCCTAGCCTAACACTAACTCCATGGGTTTCCCCTTATCATCCTAGCCAACACTAACTCCTGGGTTTCCCATTATCATTTCCTAGCCTAACACTAACTCCATGGGTTTCCCCTTATCATTCCTAGCAACACTAACTCCATGGGTTTCCCCTTATCATTCCTAGCCTAACACTAACTCCATGGGTTTCCTTATGGATTCCTAGCCTAACACTAACTCCATGGGTTTCCCCTTATGATTCCTAGCCTAACACTAACTCCATGGGTTTCCCCTTATCATTCCTAGCCTAACACTAACTCCATGGGTTTCCCCTTATGATTCCTAGCTAACACTAACTCCATGGGTTTCCCTTATCATTCCAGCCTAACACTAACTCCATGGGTTTCCCCTTATCATTCCTAGCCTAACACTAACTCCATGGGTTTCCCCTATGATTCCTAGCCTAACACTAACTCCATGGGTTTCCCCTTACTCCCTAGACCTAACACTAACTCCATGGGTTTCCCTTATCATTCCTAGCCTAACACTAACTCCATGGGTTTCCCCTTATGATCCTAGCCTAACACTAACTCCATGGGTTTCCCCTTATCATTCTAGCCTAACACTAACTCCCTGGGTTTCCCCTTATCATTCCTAGCTAACACTAACTCCATGGGTTTCCCCTTATCATTCCTAGCCTAACACTAACTCCATGGGTTTCCCCTTATCATTCCTAGCCTAACACTAACTCCATGGGTTTCCCCTTATCATTCCTAGCCTAACACTAACTCCATGGGTTTCCCCTTATCATTCCTAGCCTAACACTAACTCCATGGGGTTCCCTTATCATCCTAGCCTAACACTAACTCCATGGGTTTCCCCTTATCAATCTAGCCTAACACTAACTCCATGGGTTTCCCCTTATCATTCCTAGCTAACACTAACTCCATGGGTTTCCCTTATCATTCCTAGCCTAACACTAACTCCATGGGTTTCCCCTTATCATTCCTAGCCTAACACTAACTCCATGGGTTTCCCCTTATCATTCCTAGCCTAACACTAACTCACAACATGGTGTAGTCATTCTGCAACACAAATGTTGCAACAATTAAAATTTAAACTGCAATCTATCAGTTACGTAACGAACTACGAATCAATATTTTGTTATATAAATATTAGCATTCTAAATTGGTATAATAGGCTAATATCTAAATTATCTAAACCAATGATCTAATTGACTAAAGAAGCAGTATTTGTGTACTGACAAGACTGGCTTCAGGTCTAGGAACTTGACGAGTATGTGTAATCTTATCACGGAACTGATAACTCTTAGGGCTGGTTATCTCGTGTGTAATGACGATAGCCAACATGTGTTATCTCTATCTCGCAGGTGATGTACTCACCTAGATGTGCTTGCCGGGGGGTTGAGCTTCGGCTCTTTGGTCCCGCCTAGTATGTGCTCAGTCTTATTGTCACATGTTCCTGCTTTTAATAATTACTTTGTTTACCATTTATGAAGGTTTGTATTGTGTTAATGTTATTCTGTATATATTTATCGTGTCGCCAGTAATTGTTTACATTGTATACTATAATGAGTGTTGCAGCAGGAGGCTGCTTAGTGTATTGTGCACCCCATACTCATCCTGTGAGTGGTAGTGTATTGTGCACCTCATACTCATCCTGTGAGTGGTAGTTTATTGTGCACCCCATACTCATCCTGTGAGTGGTAGTTTATTGTGCACCCCTACTCATCCTGTGAGTGGTAGTTTATTGTGCACCCTATACTCATCCTGGGAGTGGTCATGTATTGTGCACCCCATACTCATCCTGTGAGTGGTCGCTTATTGTGCTCCCCATACTCATCCTGTGAGTGGTAGTTTATTGTGTCACCCCCATACTCATCTGGGGAGTGGTAGTTTATTGTGCACCCCATACTCATCCTGGGGGTGGTAGCTTATTGTGCACCCCATACTCATCCTGGGAGTGGGTAGTTGTTATTGTGCACCCCATACTCATCCTGGGGGTGGTAGGTTATTGTGCACCCCATACTCATCCTGTGAGTGGTAGTTTATTGTGCACCCCATACTCATCCTGTGAGTGGTAGTTTATTGTGCACCCCATACTCATCCTGTGAGTGGTAGCTTATTGTGCACCCCATACTCATCCTGGAAGTGGTAGTTTATTGCGCACGCCCATACTCATCCTGTGAGTGGTAGCTTACTGTGCACCCCATACTCATCCTGTTGGTGGTAGCTTATTGTGCACCCCATACTCATCCCTGGGAGTGGTAGTTCTCTTGTGCACCCCATACTCATCCTGGAAGTGGTAGTTATTGTGCACCCCATACTCTCCCCCTGTGAGTGGTGATTTTATTGTGTGCACCACCCCCATACTCATCCTGTGAGTGGTAGTTTATTGTGCACCCCATAATCATCCTGTGGAGTGGTAGTTTATTGTGCAACCCATACTCATCCTGTGGTAGTGTGGTACTTTTATTGTGCACACCCATACTCACCCTGTGAGTGGTAGTTTATTGTGCACCCCATACTCATCCCATGTGAGTGGTAGCTATGTGTTATTGTGGCACCCCATACTCATCCTGGGAGTGGTAGTTTATTGTGCACCCCATACTCATCCTGTGAGTGGTAGTGATTAGTGTGCACGTGCCCCATACTCATCCTGTGAGTTGTAGTGTATTGTGCACCCCATACTCATCCTGGGGGTGGTAGTTTATTGTGCACCCCATACTCATCCTGTGAGTTGGTAGTTTTATTGTCGTCACTACTTCTCTGCACCCCATACTCATCCTGGGGGTGGTAGTTTATTGTGCACCCATTACTCATCCTGTGGGTGGTAGTTTATTGTGCACCCCATACTAATCCTGTGAGTGGTAGTTTATTGTGCACCCCCATACTCATCCTGTGGGGTGTTAGTGTTTAATTGTGTCACCCCATACTCATCCCAGGGGGTGGTAGTTTATTGTGCACCCCATACCCATACTCAGTTTTCACCCCTACTAGGGGTGGTAGTTATTGTGCACCCCATACTCATCCTGTGGGTGGTAGTTTATGTGTTTATCGTGGGATACCCATACCTCATCCTGTGGGTGGTAGCTTATTGTGCACTCACCTATACTCATGCCTTGTGGGTGGTAGCTTATTGTGCACTCTCATACTCATTTATCCTGTTGAGTGGTAGGTTATTGTGCACCCCATATCCTTGTAACCCAGTGGTAGTTGGAGAGTGACATACTCATCCTGTGATGGTAGTGTATTGTGCACCCCATACTCATCCTGTGAGTGGTAGTTATTGTGCACCCCATACTCATCATGTGAGTGGTAGTGTACTCATCCTGTGAGTGGTAGTGTATTGTGCACCCCATACTCATCCTGTGAGTGGTAGCTTATTGTGCACCCCATACTCATCCTGGGAGTAGTAGTTTATTGTGCACCTCATACTCATCCTGGGAGTGGTAGCTTATTGTGCACCCCATACTCATCCTGTGAGTGGTAGCTTATTGTGCACCCCATACTCATCCTGTGAGTGGTAGCTTATTGTGCACCCCATACTCATCCTGTGAGTGGTAGTTTATTGTGCACCCCATACTCATCCTGTGAGTGGTAGCTTATTGTACTCATCCTGTGAGTGGTAGTGTACTCATCCTGCGAGTGGTAGTGTACTCATCCTGTGAGTGGTAGTGTATTGTGCACCCCATACTCATCCTGTGAGGGACAGTGTGCAACAGGGGAGGCGTGTGAGGACAGTGTGCAACAGGGGAGGCGTGGGGGGACAGTGTGCAACAGGGGAGGCGTGTGAGGACAGTGTGCAACAGGGGAGGCGTGGGGGGACAGTGTGCAACAGGGGAGGCGTGTGAGGACAGTGTGCAACAGGGGAGGCGTGGGGGGACAGTGTGCAACAGGGGAGGCGTGTGAGGACAGTGTGCAACAGGGGAGGCGTGTGAGAACAGTGTGCAACAGGGGAGGCGTGTGAGAACAGTGTGCAACAGGGGAGGCGAGCAAGACTTACAATTGTCCTCCAGCAACTTTTTTGTGGTTGACCTTAAGGCAGAGCTCACAGTGCGCAGCGCCGTTCCTGCGCGCTGTGAGCCAACATTCCACCAGTTACCAGCATATAAAACACTATAAATAGTATACCCTGGCTGTGTTCATCCTGTTAAATGTACATGGACGCAGCTGGGACATCACTGCCTCAAGTGAGCACATCACCAAACACACAGATTAATATTTCCCACCCCTCATCTTACGCAGGTTTGCGGCCCCAACTTTTAAGAACTATTTTGTTGCTTATATTCTATTTAATTTATCATGCTCCGCCCGCCCGTGTTTGAGGTCCGCTCCTGTGCCAGGTAAGTCCACTACGGGCTCACCATAGCGTGCTACTTGTCCCGCTCCTGTGCCAGGTAAGTCCACTACGGGCTCACCATAGCCCGTGCTACTTGCCCAGCTCCTGTGCCAGGTAAGTTACGGGCTCACCATAGCCCGTGCTACTTGCCCAGCTCCTGTGCCAGGTAAGTTACGGGCTCACCATAGCCCGTGCTACTTGGAACTTGTTCCGAGTAGCTTAATCTATAACAACGTGTTGTGAGTGGTGGTGAAGAAGATTACACAGGTACATAATGGGCTCTGGAGGTGAATTCCAAAGCTTCCCGGAATTGAATTAGATACAGAATTCCGTTACAACGCATTTCATATGTATGAACGTTTACCTAAGTAAATTATTATTATTATTATATTTAAATAGGTACCGTCGACAACATAAGAACAGATGTACCAGACGACCTCCCATTCATGCTCCCCAACCTATCACTCGCAACCTTTCCTCACACGGGCTACATATAACCTCAATATAGACCTCTTCCTAATCCAAAACTGTGAAACCCAACTTCCTGTCCCCCCCATTCCACCCTGGCTTTATACAACTCCTAATACAGCAATACAACTCGAAGACAACATTCCAAAATCTGCACAAAACTAAACCATAGTCTCAGTCTTTGTCTCAACAATGGAAAATTGCTACCCAAATACCACAAAGATTTACACAGATGGGTCTCGCATCATCATGAACAACGTACCCTCGGTCACTAGCGCTGTATGGATACCGGAGTACCATCTCAAGCAGGGATGGTGGCTACCAAACCAACTATCTATTTTCACAGCTGAATTATATGCCTTATATCAAGCTCTCCAAATCATCACAACATTACTAGTTGGGATATATACAATCTGTAGTGACTCCAAGAGCGCGATTCAAGCAATTACGTACTCTTCGAAAACATGCAAGGAGATTGTCTACCTATGCCTTCAACTTCTTCACAAACATCAATTGAACGGTTATGGCACCTCTATCCAATGGGTCCCAGCACATTGTGGTATTCTCCATAATGAACTAGTAGACCAACTAGCCAAAGCGATGCACGACACGCCTCACATTACTCATCATCCAATTCTCCATGTTGCACGTAAAGGAGCTTTCAAAGACACCATCTCCCAGGATATTGCAACAAACTGGAGAACGTTATGCTCATCTTTGCACTATGGGTCCATTAAAAAGAAATGGGAAACTTTGAAACATGTCCGATATAAAAGCAGAGAAATTGATATAGCGATGACCAGATTAAGGCTGGGACACACCTAACTAGCAGCACACAGCTCTAAGTACAGAACAGACATCAATGAACTCTGTACTCACTGTCAGATGCCTGAAACAGTCGAACACTATCTCCTGCACTGCTTCCGACATCATAGTGCCAGAGTAAATTTCAAACAAGTCTTTATCGCACTTAAAATACCCTTTACCATCGAGCATATATTAGGAAGTGGTGACCACTCGTTACAGAAAAATACCAAATAGTCAAACACTGGCTAAATATATCCAGTCGACCAACAAATAGCCATAGCTGTATGTGCCTGCCAATTTTTGTCAACTACTATTCAGCTGTCATTGCAATCAATCTGAGCTACCTATGGGCTTTAATATACCTACAATTTTCTCTCATCTTTTTTTTTTGCTTGTAACTGTTATCATTTTTTGTGTAGGTTAGAGTGCTGCCTAGCCTAAGTGTAGGGTAGTAGAGTGCCTAGCCTAAGTGTAGGGTAGAGTGCTGCCTAGCCTAAGTGTAGGGTAGAGTGCTGCCTAGCCTAAGTGTAGGGTAGAGTGCTGCCTAGCCTAAGTGTAGGGTAGAGCACTGCCTAGCCTAAGTGTAGGGTAGAGTGCTGCCTAGCCTAAGTGTAGGGTAGAGTGCTGCCTAGCCTATACCTAGATTGATAATTCCTGTAATAAATGCACACACTATTCATTTAACCACTTGTTCATATTTTGAGATGTCAGACTTTGTATACTTTTCTGGGCTACCCACGTGCAATCAAATCATATAGTTATTTACCATATTGATTTCAACTTAATCTTTCAGGAAGAGGAGTTGCCTACGGAGATTAAGAAAGAGGCAGAAGCCTATTGGAAAAATAAATATAATGGCCTTTCCCATCAATCAGTTAAACAATGGTAAGTATCATATTCGGAAGCAATGTTTACTGGTAAGAATTGGGATATCTTCTTATTTCCGAACATTTTTAGTGCCGTCATATTATTTTTTAAACGTGATTACAGCCTCCTCATCCTTCTCCCTCTTGTTTCTTGTAGTCCTCCTCATCCTTGTATCCTTGTAACATCCTCCTCCTTCTCAGCTTACCCTCCTTTCTCTTCTCCCATTTCCCTCTCTTTTCTCCAGTTTCCCTCTCTGCTTCCCCATTTTCCTTTCCCTCCTGCCTTTCTCCAGCTTCCTACCCATCTTCCCCTTCCCAGTCCTCTGTATGAGTTTCATCTGCAATTTTGTTTCTTCTGAAATTTGCTAATTTTGCTGTTTTATACAAAACATTGTTATGATTGTAGTAGTACAAACCATATAACACAATTTGGCACACATTTTGTTACAATACCACAATTGCTTGTCTCTCCTTGTATATTAGTCTTTCTTCAGGAAGTGCATTATAGGCTTTTAGGCAGTCTAGGAAGATGCAGTCTACCTATCCTTCTCTTGCCTTATTTTGGTGATTGTCAGAATTCAGTCAAGTTTGTTAATGTTAAGCATGATCTTCTCTCCCTGAAGCTGTGTTGTGCCTCTGTTTTAAAATTTACTCTCTAAATGTTCTACAATCCTTTTTCTGAGGACTTTTTAGAATCTTGCATGAAATTCATGTTAATGACACTGGTCTATAGTTTAGTATCTTAAGGCTGTCCCCTTCCTTCAATATTGGAACTTTATTTACCTTTTCCAGATTTATGGTAGCTCTCTCATCACTAGTGTAATGTTGAACACTATAGTTAATGGTTAACACAAGCCCTCTGCAGCTTCATTTGGTTCCCATGGTGATACAGTATCTGGTCTGGTCCTGCTACTTTCGGTACATCCAGTTCCTCCAGGTATCATTTTACCTCTAATACGTTAACTTTTCTGTCTAATATTGTTTCTGGTCATCTGTTGTCACCCCTTCTTAGACACTTATCTGGTTATGATTGTTGAGTTTTCACATGCTTCTTTGTCATCTAAGAGTGCTTCTCCCTGTTCCTTCAACCTTATCACATGGTTTAACTGTTCTATTGATTTTTTAATTAATGTGTTTATAAGTTCAATCATCTCATTTTGTTGAATTCCATTTCTGTCTCATTGAACCTACCACAGATAATCCCTAAACCTTCTGTAGTCCCCTCCTTTGTATTCTCTCTTGCTACTTGCTCATTTTCCAGCTCTTTCATTTATACAGTGTAATCAAACACAGTAATGTAGTGGTCACTGACTCCTAGTGATACCTCAGATTGTAAGTTCTCTACATCAGTGGGTGCCAACCTTTCAGAGCTCACAGATCGCTAAATTCATAATTTTAAATACCCCAGACCACTAATGTGAATCCCACGGTCCACCAAACAAGAAATGATAGTTATTAAAGTCAATTACTTGATGCCATTAAATAGAGTATAAACAGTTCAAGAAAATACACGAAATACATTGTTTTTGTTAAATACAAAAATACATTGTTACATACAATGCACAAATAAAATTGTCTGGTGGACCACCAGTGGTCCGCAGATCACAGGTTGGCGACCGCTGCTCTACATCATCTTCATTTTGGGTAAATACTAGGTCTAGGGTAGTTAGATCATCTCTTTCTCTTGTCGGCTAACTGATATGCTGCCACAGGAAATCTTGCTCTTGATATTTCATCTACCCTGTGATGATCCTTTGTTGACAAGTCTATTTCCTTGTGGTTAAAATCCCAAAGTACAGTTATTTGATCTTTGCTTTTCTTTTACCATTGGGCATGCTTCCTTGCATTTATATTCCTCTCATGATCTTCCTGTAATGTAGGGGGTTGTAAATAACCTACCACTATCTTCCTGGTCTTTACTGTTATCATACCTAGTATAAAATCGTCCTCACAACTCCAATGTTCTTATATCAATAGGGCTACTCCTCCCCCTCCCCCCCCCCCATCCTGTTTATCTTTCTTTTTGTGCTTCCTGGTATTCTCTGTGGAATATTGTATCCTCTATTATGTTTGCAGTTTTGTCTCTGTAACTGAGATGATATGAGGATGCAGTTCCACCACCAGTTCTTGCAATTCTACTCCTTTATTTGTAAACACACATCTGCATTTCTGTATAAAAAATTTTGTACTTTACATTCTACTGGACTGCTTTGTTTCCATTCTGAGGGGTAGATTCTCCTTTTGGGCTAGTTCCATTCCTGAGGGTAGCATTTGTGAGTGTTGGTCTAATCACAGAGTATCACTGTATATATACACAGTATACACAAGGCAATAGGTATGCATTTGTAGATATCATGTATACAAAGTATACATAAATTCAAAGTATACATAAACTCTGGCATAAATTCAGTAACTATATTCTTATTGTGTTATTTTAGTAATGCAGGTATTGTACAGTATATTAGTTATACCTGTACTGTACTATATATGCAAAGCTGAGCATAAGTAATTCTAAATTTTATGAACTATGGTTTTTGATATACAGTAAAATTAATTTTATATTTATTGTCATATTTTTTAGTGAAGCTTGCAATGATAAAGGGAAGAAGTATGTTCTCTCCATGTTCCCATATCCATCTGGTAAGCTGCATATGGGCCACGTCCGTGTGTATGCCACCAGCGATGCCATGGCCAGGTATTACCGGGTCAGAGGATACAAGGTATATACACAATATTTTTTGCCACTACTGCTCTTGCCAAGCCTGTGTAGAGTAGTTTTTCAAACTAATATTGCTTGTGTACACAATTTAATACTTTGCATTCTTTTGATAACATTTTGATTTTTTACTGGTTGATACTGAAGATTTAATAAAATGTTTGATTGGCACAGTAGTCAGTGCAGTTGGTTTAGAACCAAAAGATCCTGGATGCAATCCTCGCAGTAGGATGGAAATTTTGGATATGTTGTGTTTTACCTGATCCCTCTGTTCATAGAACAGTAAACAGGTACCCAGGAGTTAGGCAGTTGTTGACCCAGGGGGGACCTTGATAAGCCTATCAGGCTTCTTGTCCCCCCACAATGTGAAATGTATTGCTTTTTGTATACAGTCTAACATGAGATGCCTGAAGTGGAACCAAGAAATAATAATTATTTTCAGCTTAGCCAAAGCATATGGAATCATCATTTTCAGCTTCCACATATCTCTCACCAGTGATTCAAGGAACTCTCATCCACTCGCCTTACCCCGGTAAGTGGCTGGGAATTCCTCGATCGCTGGTTCGAGTCAGTTCGGTGCTTCAGTTGATTTCCTCATTGATGTACAGTATATCACTTTTGTGTGATTTCTTTGTGTATAGGAAAAATAATCTTTTTTTTTTAAGCTCCATATTAAGCAGTTATGGATACGTTTAAATTCTTATGTAATCTTTTAATAGTAAATCATATAGTATCTGTATATAGTAAATTAAATACATGTATTATTTATTTGTCAGGTTATTCATCCTATGGGCTGGGATGCTTTTGGCCTACCAGCTGAAAATGCAGCAATTGATAGTGGTGAGATGCCTGAAAAATGGACCTTGAGTAATATTCAGCAGATGAAAGATCAGCTACAGGAGCTGGGTTGCAGATTTGACTGGGATCGAGAGATTGCAACATGTGATCCAAAATATTACCGTTGGACTCAAGCCATTTTTCTCCTCTTGTTTCAAGCAGGACTGGTATATCAGGAGGAGGTTAGTGATGACTTTGTTTTATGTGCTGTACCTGTATTCAGCATTCTTTGGCAGTCTACGATTATAATAATATGATATATGATGATAATTTTAATTATTATTATTTGATGGGGCTACTTCAGTATAACTGCCCATTATTTCCTGCTTGAATATAGCTTACATTATTTTACCTGAACTGAACGTGCATTGTGTACTGTATTACAGTAAAAGTTCAGTACCTCAGGTTATATAGGGCAGGACATAAGTAGGGTTATACAGAGATTATTTTTTTTACATTGGCCGGGCCGCGGGGACGCTAAGCCCCGGAAACACCTCAAGGTAAGGATCATTACTCTACCATCAAAACTATAAAACTCATATTTACAAACTTTAATTTAAAAATTTGGTATTGCTGCCTCATTTGCAAAATTACTACTGGTACTAGACCACACACCAGAAGTTGAAGGGACGACGACGTTTCGCTCCGTCCTTGACCATTCTCAAGTCGATTGAGAATGGTCCAGGACGGACCGAAAACGTCGTCGTCCCTTCAACTTCTAGTGTGTGGTCTGGTCAACATACTTCAGCCACGTTATTATGACTCATCGCCTACTACTGGTACTAGCAGTAGGCATCCATCAGTCTCTGGAGAATATGGAGTTGCACTCTGGTACTAGCAGCATATAAAATAATCTAATCCATGCAGCTTGAGCAGTGCAAATGTTTTTTTACTTATATATAAAATGTAATCTTCAGTAAAGTTAAAGTAAAGTTTTGCTTGCTATTTCTCTACATAATTGCTACTCTCTACTCTACCTTTTTGTACGGTTTGTCAAGACCTTTAAAAGCAATATTTCTATGTACTTAACCACTGGTATTGGTGGTGTTCCTTACAGATTTTGGTACCAAGAATGATTGACATCTTAGGTACTGTGGAGATTTATTACAGAGAGCCTGCCACACCACCTGCCCACCAACACCCTGAATCACACCACCTATCTTTAAACAAAAACTACACCACCTGCACATCGACACCCCGCACCAACATCAATTAACTCCCTTCACTACCACCACTAATTCTCCACGCATGCTTACTTGCAACCAACATTGTGCAAGAAGCTAATTGTCTTTTTTAAAGTAGTTTACATTGTGTGTAAAGCGAGGGAGAATATTTTAAGTTTAATTAATGCTGACTAACAGATTCTTTTTGACAGGCATTGGTGAACTGGGACCCAGTGGATCAGACTGTGTTGGCAAATGAGCAGGTGGACGTCAATGGTTACTCGTGGAGGTCTGGTGCCAGAGTGGAGAAACGCTTTCTGAAACAGTGGTTTATCAAGACAACCAGGTATAAATATAGAGGAATACATTGGTGTTGTCAATGTTTCACATGTTTGAATGCATTTACATTCCAATTTGTAGCTATCATGCATAATTTGATTTTAAATATCTATGTACCTATCTTGAGGTTATCTTGAGATGATTTCGGGGCTTTAGTGTCCCCACGGCCCGGTCCTCGACCAGGCCTCCACCCCCAGGAAGCAGCCCGTGACAGCTGACTAACTCCCAGGTACCTATTTACTGCTAGGTAACAGGGGCATTCAGGGTGAAAGAAACTTTGCCCATTTGTTTCTGCCTCGTGCGGGAATCGAACCCGCGCCACAGAATTACGAGTCCTGCGCGCTATCCACCAGGCTACGAGGCCCCTCATACCCTATACTGTATATCTTTTATAAGTTGGTTTGGGTATTTTTTCCCTCCGTAATCTGTGACCATTCCGAGTGTTTAAACCTTATATTATAATAAAATATTGATATACTGTACTGTACTTCATTATAGTAACAATTTTCATATTCTGGTATTTCAGTTAACTCACTCTTACTGATTTGCCCAGGACCCAACTAAAACTTGTGCATACTGTAGTATAAGATAAGATAAATAACATACAATAAAACCACATAAATTGGGAATATTATAACCCAGTTTGATTTATTCTTACTTAATGACTCATAAGAATCAATATATACATAGTGTTTAACAAATGTGAGAGTCCATAGACATTTGAGAGAACTAATTATTAGTATTATTACTATATAGATATATAAATGCCATAAGATGAATTTTTTTGTAAACCTCTAAATTACTGTGTGTTGTGTAAGAATATAATAATAGTGGTGGAGAAATCATTTATTGCCCTCAATCTTGTGCTGTACAGTGCTCTTAAGATGATCCAACATAACACGGATCACATGCTGGGTGAAGTTCAATCTACCATTATTCTTGTAAACTTGGGCCTACTAGATTACCTACAACGAACAAATAAAAAATGTTAATTTAAATTTCATATTGGTATAAGAGTTTGTTACCCCTTTTATTACCATGATATTTTGTTGCGGTCTGATAAAACTACTGTATTCATGAAATTTTGTTTTCAATTTCAGGTTTTCAAAATCTCTCGTTGATGGTTTGTCTGACCCAACATTGGAAAATTGGAGTGACATCGTCAAGATTCAGCGTCATTGGGTTGGAGATTGTGTAGGGTACAGGGTAGAGATGCCTGTAGAGCAGACGGATACATGTAGTAAAGATACTTATGTACAAGAAAGTGGGAAATTGGCCTTATGGATGGCACAGCCCGAGCTTATATATGGAATAAGCTTTATTGGAGTTCATTCTGGTCATAAATATGATTCAGACTCTTACAAAGTACGGAAACATGATAAATATCAGTTATTGAGTGTTTGTGCTGTTTGCCCTATCAGTCAATGACGAATTCCAGTTATTGTTTGTGATGATTTGCCATACATTGAAGATGCTGAGTTTTATGTAGGAATTCCTTGCATATCCAATGTTGATATGTCTGTTGCAAGAACATGTAATTTTGAAACTCCAGAAGTTATTGAAAATGGCAAACTAGTAAATTGTGGTAACTTAAGCGGCTTAATGTTGGACTCGGCAAGAACACTAGTGACTAACCCTTAAACTGAGCATGGCGTATATATACGCCCTGAGTAACAGGTCCCATGGTGCGCATGGCGTATATACTACGCCATAGGGTGCAGGCCTGATTCAAATGGCCCGCGGCTACACGGGGTTCACAGTAGCTTCCTCAGGGCTCTTGTAAACAGATGCCATTTTGAAAAAAAATCGTGGGCAATATTCTCAGGTGTGAGAGGCACAGTACTTGTTGGAGCCAACCAAGGCCGGCGCACGCAGCATGAGTGGGAAACAGCATTGATGTTCAGCTTGTGACCAAAGCATCGCCGAAAAATGTCAAAATAAATATATAATTGTTATTATTTAGCGATGACAATATTACAGATGACCAATGACTGTGATATAAATAACCAGGGTTGTGATAATAGCAGGATTGTTGTAATAATTAGCACTGTGGGAGGAGTGATGCTGAGAGATGGAGGGAGACAGCATCGCGTAGACTGACTGTGTGGCCACACCTGTTATTGTTTGCATTCACCATACCAGGTCAGTGGTTCTCTATGG
>NW_025569232.1:0-14073 GCF_020424385.1 Procambarus clarkii | reverse complement strand
CGAATATGTGCAGAGAGCCAGGATATGGCTCAAAAATATGGCTCAGGCCTCGAAATTGGGATATTTCGGATATTTTGAAAACTGCAGGGGAGTTTGTGCAAAATGTGACTCACTGCCGCTTTCAGTACTTGGCATATGTTGAGTATAAATAGTCGTAATATCAAACTGCGAATACGTGCTGAGAGCCAGAATTTGGATCCAAAATATGGATCAAGTCTCGAAATTGGGATGTTTGGTATATTTTGAAAACTGCAGGGAGGTTTGTGACAAATGTGACCAACGCCGCTTTCAGTACTTGGCATATGTTGGGTATAAAAAAGTAGCATTTCAAACTGCGAATACGTGCAGAGAGACAGAATTTGTCTCCAAATATGGCTCAGGCCTCGAAATTGGGATATTTGGGATATTTCAAAAACTGCAGGGAAGTTTGTGCAAAATGTGACTAACCGCCGCTTTCAGGACTTGGCATATGTTGGGTATAAAAATTCATAATTTCAAACTGCAAATACGTGCATAGAGCCAGAATTTGGCTCCAAAATATGGCTCAGGCCTCGAAATTGGGATGTTTGGGATATTTTGATAACTGCAGGGGGGGGGGGGTTTGGGACAAATATGATCAAACGCAGCTTTTAGTACTTGGCATAGGTTGGGTATAAAAAGTCGTAATTTCAAACTGCGAATACGTGCAGAGAACCAGAATTTGGCTCCAAAATATGGCTCAGGCCTCGATATTGGAATGTTTGGGATATTTTGAAAACTGCAGGGGAGTTTGTGCAAAATGTGACTCAATGCCGCTTTCAGTACTTTATATATGTTGGGGATAAAAAGTCGTAATATCAAACTGCGAATACGTGCAGAGAGCCAGGATATGGCTCAAAAATATGGCTCAGGCCTCGAAATTGGGATATTTCGGATATTTTGAAAACTGCAGGGGAGTTTGTGCAAAATGTGACTCACTGCTGCTTTCAGTACTTGGCATATGTTGGGTATAAAAAATTCGTAATATCAAACTGCGAATACGTGCAGAGAGCCAGAATTTGGCTCCATAATATGGCTCAGGCCTCGAAATTGGGATATTTTGAAAACTGCAGGGAGGTTTGGGACAAATGTTACCAAACGCCGTTTCCAGTACTTGGCATATGTTGGGTATAAAAATTTGTAATATCAAACTGCGAATACGTGCATAGAGCCAGAATTTGGCTCCAAAATATGGCTCAGGCCTCGAAATTGGGATATTTGGGATATTTCGAAAACTGCAGGGGAGTTTGTGTAAAATGTGACTCACTGCCGCTTTCAGGACTTGGCATATGTTGGGTACAAAAAGTCATAATTTCAAACTGCGAATACGTGCAGAGAGCCAGAATTTGGATCCAAAATATGGCTCAGGCCTCGAAATTGGGATGTTTGTGATATTTTGAAAACTGCAGGGAGGTTTGGGACAAATGTGACCAAACGACACTTTCAGTACTTGGCATATGTTGGGTATAAAAAGTCGTAATTTGAAACTGCGAATACGTGCAGAGAGCCTGAATTTGGCTCCAAAATGTGGCTCAGGCCTCGATATTGGGATGTTTGGGATATTTTGAAAACTGCAGGGGGGAATGGGACAAATATGACTCACAGCCGCTTTCAGTACTTGGCATATGTTGGGTATAAAAAAGTTGCAATTTCAAACTGCGAATAAGTGCAGAGTCATAATTTGGCTCCAAAATATAGCTCAGGCCTCGAAATTGGGATGTTTGGGATATTTTGAAAACTGTAGGGGGGATTGGGACAAATGTGTCCAAACGCCGCTTTCAGTACTTGGCATATGTTGGGTATAAAAATTCGTAATTTCGAACTGTGAATACGTGCAGAGAGCCTGAATTTGGCTTCAAAATGTGGCTCAGGCCTCGATATTTGAATGTTTGGGATATTTTGAAAACTGCAGGGGAGTTTGTGCAAAATGTGACTCAATGCCGCTTTCAGTACTTTATATATGTTGGGGATAAAAAGTCGTAATATCAAACTGCGAATACGTACAGAGAGCCAGGATATGGCTCAAAAATATGGCTCAGGCCTCGAAATTGGGATATTTCGGATATTTTGAAAACTGCAGGGGAGTTTGTGCAAAATGTGACTCACTGCCGCTTTCAGTACTTGGCATATGTTGAGTATAAATAGTCGTAATATCAAACTGCGAATACGTGCTGAGAGCCAGAATTTGGATCCAAAATATGGATCAAGTCTCGAAATTGGGATGTTTGGTATATTTTGAAAACTGCAGGGAGGTTTGTGACAAATGTGACCAAACGCCGCTTTCAGTACTTGGCATATGTTGGGTATAAAAAAGTAGCAATTTCAAACTGCGAATACGTGCAGAGAGCCAGAATTTGTCTCCAAAATATGGCTCAGGCCTCGAAATTGGGATATTTGGGATATTTCGAAAGCTGCAGGGAAGTTTGTGCAAAATGTGACTAACCGCCGCTTTCAGGACTTGGCATATGTTGGGTATAAAAATTCATAATTTCAAACTGAAAATACGTGCATAGAGCCAGAATTTGGCTCCAAAATATGGCTCAGGCCTCGAAATTGGGATGTTTGGGTATTTTGATAACTGCAGGGGGGGGGGGGGGGGTTGGGACAAATATGATCAAACGCAGCTTTTAGTACTTGGCATAGGTTGGGTATAAAAAGTCGTAATTTCAAACTGCGAATACGTGCAGAGAACCAGAATTTGGCTCCAAAATATGGCTCAGGCCTCGATATTGGAATGTTTGGGATATTTTGAAAACTGCAGGGGAGTTTGTGCAAAATGTGACTCACTGCCGCTTTCAGTACTTGGCATATGTTGGGTATAAAAAAATCGTAATATCAAACTGCGAATACGTGCAGAGAGCCAGAATTTGGCTCCATAATAAGGCTCAGGCCTCGAAATTGGGATTTTTTGAAAACTGCAGGGAGGTTTGGGACAAATGTTACCAAACGCCGCTTCCAGTACTTGGCATATGTTGGGTAAAATAATTTGTAATATCAAACTGCGAATACGTGCATAGAGCCGGAATTTGGCTCCAAAATATGGCTCAGGCCTCGAAATTAGGATGTTTGAGATATTTTGAAAACTGCAGGGAGGTTTGGGTCAAATGTGACCAAACGCCGCTTTCAGTACTTGGCATATGTTGGGTATAAAAAATCATAATTTCAAACTGCGAATGCATGCAGAGAGCCAGAATTTAAATTCAAAATATGGCTCAGGCCTCGAAACGGGGATATTCGGGATATTTTGAAAACTGCAGGGGAGTTTGTGCAAAATGTGACTCACTGCTGCATTCAGTACTTGGCATATCTTGGGTAAAAAACACGTAATTTCAAACTGCGAATACGTGCAGAGCCAAAATTTGGCTCCAAAATATGGCTCAGGCCTCGAAATTGGGATGTTTGACATATTTTGAAAACTGTAGGGGGGATTGGGCCAAATGTGTCCAAACGCCGCTTTCAGTACTTGGCATATGTTGGGTATAAAAAGTCGTAATTTCTAACAGCGAATACGTGCAGAGAGCCAGAATTTGGCTCCAAAATATGGCTCAGGCCTCGAAATTGGGATGTTTGGGATATTTTGAAAACTGCAAGGGAGTTTGTGTAAAATGTGACTCGCTGCCGCTTTCAGTACTTGGCATATGTTGGGTATAAAAAGTCGTAATATCAAACTGCGAATACGTGCAGAGCCAGAATTTGGTTCCAAAATATTGCTCAGGCCTCGAAATTTTGGATGTTTGGAATATTTTGAAAACTGCAGGGAGGTTTGGGGCAAATGTGACCACCCAGCAAACACAAATCATCTAGGCAACGTTTGCCTATTTCTTCCCATAGGTGTGGGAATGATTTGCATTGAGAATGGTGCAGGAGAGCCTTTGAGAAACTTTTAATCAAAAAATCCAAACACAAAGGTTTTATTTTAAATTGTTTTTCTACAATTATTTTGGTCCAAATGTAAAACAAATAGTTTTTACATGTTTAAATATAAAATTTATGGTGTTTTTGTAAGATTCATTAATAAATTGTGAATGATATATATTGGCTGAGTGAAACCTTTAAAATCCATTTAGTTATAATATGAACAGAAAAAGTAGTTTTCCAAATTTTCTAAAATTGCTCTTTTAACACAATTTGACTCCTTATGCATTCCACTAAACACTATATCAGTTTAAATATATAATTTATGTATTATTCCCTAAAATAATTTATATAAATTATAAAGTTGCTGGAAAGTGGTGTAAAAGAATCTGAAAACTTTTTGTTGTCTTATATATTGGAATGTTCTTATTAACTATGTCTCAAGTTCACAGTTTATCAAACAAGAAGATTAACATTCGTCAACTCTTAAAATCTTATATGTTATCTTGCTGGTGCAAAATGGGGTGAATCGTTAGGAACAGCTAGTATCTATATATGACAAATGGTGTTTTCCCTAACTCAAACAATGTAGGCTTTATTATTCTACACATATTTCTAATGACTCTTAGATGTTTACATTCTCTGAAGTATAATTGTGAAGGCTGTGTCCATCACTCTCAACACAGATTCTTAAACTCCTCTCTGCAGGTTCAACTATATAATTAGTTTCCATTTTGAATCTCCATGGACATTTGTATCCAAAATGAAACCAATGTGGTTTCCTTCAGCGCCTTCAGCCAGCACATTTGCTCATTCATTTCCACAGATTCCAACATGGTAGGGGATTTACAGAAATTTGTATATTCATATTGTTATATATTAAAAATATGAATGCAGTTCAATATGATAAGACAAATACATGAGTTTATGACAAATTCGTTTTCTGTGATATACCATTGATATGCTCTTTTTTTCTTTAAACGGCAGACTAAACTAATGAGTACTCACAATAACCTTAAGCGTCAAAACAAAAATGTGTATACTCTTTTTACTCTCCTGACCTTAGTTCTTGAGCTATGTATTTCATTTTGTACCAACGTGTTCGCAATAACATTCTCTAGAAGAACATCAGTAAAAACTGTCACAAAAAGTTATATGGATACCAGCACCAAATAAATACCTACGTAGATGACTCGCCGTGAGTGCCCAAGAGCAACAAAATGTTTTTACTCTTGGGATTGTTATCACTTTCACACTTGTCCTACAGCGATAATTTTAGTATCAATAGACTCGCAATGAAATTCCCAACACGGTGATATGAATATAAACGTAGAATAATGGTCGCGGCCCACCCGCAAGAGTGTGGGAAGTGGCGGAACTGTTACCCAGTATTGGTGACAGGACGACACATGGGCGATACAGCGCTTTGAAAGATTATAATTATTTCACTGTCCTGACATTATTATTGTATGTACGTCATTCATTTTTGTGCCAATGTTTTCGCAATAGAATGTTCTATGAGCCCGTAGGTAAAAAAGAGCAACAAAGCGTAAGATAGAATAGCACCATATATAAAACAACGCTGGAACATATCAGTGAGCGTCAAACACACACTAAATGTTTTTACTGTTGTTATGTTATATGTTATAGATAGGAGCTGGCTGGTATGGGCCAATAGGCCTTCTGCAGTTACCTTTGTTCTTATGTTTTTGCCCTGTAACGCCCAAAATTCAGTATAAGTCGTCACATTTTCAATGGGTTCGAGATCAACCACAATTTCCTGAATGGAAATAACAAAGGGGATATTAATAGGGTATTAAAATTGTCAACACAAGATAGAACACAAAACAATGGGTATAAATTGGATAAGTTTAGATTTAGGAAAGACTTCGGTAAATACTGGGTCAGTAACAGGGTTGTTGATTTGTGGAATTTTTCTTAACTTATAAATTTATCTTTATTTATCTTAAACTGGTTGGGAGAGGTACAGTTTTTAACATAATTGGGAAGGTCATTGTTACGGCCCTCTCGGGACGCAACGGGGTTGTCACTCTGATGTTGTTAGAGGAAAATATATGTATCCGTTCCCAAGCCAGTAGTGGCTATCAAGGGATGAGATCCGTGACGCAAGTAACTTAAAAGGGAGTAGGGAAAGAAAGTTAAGAACTTAATATTATAATTAGTACCATCACCACTTAAATATATAAGTTAAAAGAGATACACAAGGGGGAGGGGTATAACACTTTACAAGGGGATCATGCACAATCTAGTCTTCTGCTGAAGACCCTTGATCAAGAAGCTAGGTGCTGAGTCCGCGGTGCTTTCTTCGTGGCCTCAAGACGTGTCTTCTGAGAATGCCGAGCCTACCCTGGCCACAGGTCAGCCAAAACACAGGTCCACTGGGGGCACCGTCGTGGAGGCCGTCAACCACACGTCCAGCAGGTCTGCTGGCAGGTACTGAGCCACCAAGGCTGGTACGGCCACTCCACGAACGATAAAAGGGGTACGCCCTAGACAGGAGTCTCGTGTGATATCACAAATCACCCTCCTGTCTTCAATACCCCAGTGGACGATCGTCTCCAACAGTCGGTCCCGGGTAAATCCTTTCACTGCCACTCCACTGGCAGGCTAACACACCACAGTGTTCTTCCGGGGGGCCGACGTCACAACAGCTGCAGCAAACTTCACAGTATGGAGACTGGCTGCCTCGGGTAGACTGACTCAACCTTCAACACAGTGGTCCCAGGTCGACTCTGTAAACAGACACGTCATCAATAACCGGGACACTAATACATCTCACTTACGGGTTCGGGCGCAAACACCTGACGTATCCAGTCCATAGATGGCGCTGTCGTCGGAGCACCACCTCACCAGAGGTCAGGAGCGGCGGTGTTGAGTGCGGAACCAGACTGGAAACTGGTCCTCGAGGCCAGTACACGCTGTCCTCACCAGGTGTCGTCGACCGTTTGGCGGGGGTTCGGAAGCTGACCACAGATGGCGTGATTGTCACTGCTCCAGGCTCGGACGCTGGATCCGGGTTCGTAACACCTCCCACCAAAAGGAATTTGGTTTAGGGTTCTATAAAAAGAACACAAACCAAATTAGTACGGCGACACTGCTCCAAATGGACACACATGCTTTATAATCTGGGATGGCGAGGCTGTCTTGTCTACAGAATTGTCCTACTGGGCAATTCCGGCCAATGGGAACATGCAGATTGAAGGCGATGTCCTGTCTGGCGTAACCTTCCACGTCTCCACTGCGATGTCAATCAGGGGCGTCATCTCACATGTCTCAAGGAAGGATCGGTGTAGACACGATCTGGGGCGTCTCGACACTTCCCTGCGTCGTGGCACCGATGATGGCTGATCCAGACGGTATTTCTAGTACCGATCCGGTGGTCCTTCAGGGAGACAGGAACCTGGAATACAGGGGTCAGATAATTCAGAGTGATCGCGACAGTGGGTAAGTCAATACTTACGGCATACCCTACTAGGTCCACTCCTAGTCTCAACGGGGCTGTTTGCACGTCGCAGATGGCATTCGCTCTGCCACCGTCAGGTCGACCAACGTTCCGTATAACGCTGCATTGAGGCTCAGCTATCACGCGGGGAGTGTCAACCTGTCGGAGACAGTCACTCATATTATCATTTCTTGTACCTCTGAATCTACTATTACCTCCCAGGTCCCTTCGTCGACTGCAACACTTGCAGTACCAATCTCCAATCCTGGGACCTCTTCACGATGTTCATGGGAGCCATCATTCGTCGGGTCGTCCACCGGTCCTCACTGAGAGCACAAACGAGAATCAAACAAAATACCGATAGGAAACATTTGGTAAATCGAGGGATAAGTTCCTGAGCTTGTTATGTCCATAACCGGCAACATCCACAAGCCTGGCTTGGACCGAAGAGGGCACTAGACCTTTTGAACACACCTCACATACCTCTGACGTCTGGGAATCTCTGGCTGGTTCACTACATGCTGTAACTTGCCATACCGCAAGCACACATCCGCCTTTGCTCCAGACTCGTTGGTATTCGTGGGTGTCTGCACACAAGGCCTCTCTTCTAGCTCAGGTTCTTCTGCCATCGTAACCTCATGTTCCTTGTCGAGAGAATCAGGAGACACTGCTAGAACGTTCTCAATCTGTAGGCGAGAGGACAAATTAACATAGTTACATCCGGGTCTGTCTTTACCTGGACATTACCATTGCCTGTAGACACCTCCGACCTTGCTGTTCTGGTAGACTCGTCCACAACCTTGGGAAGATTGATGCTCCAATCGGTCACCAAGTCGTTGGCTAGTACCACGTCAATCCCAGCCACAGGGAGGGTATCGACTACTGCCAACGCACATGTGCCGCTGAAATAAGGCGAGTCAAGATGTACTGGCACTAAGGGGGCGATGTACTGCGTCCTAGGAAACCCACCAGGACAACCCCTGGTCTCCCAACCACACTTACTCCCTCGGGTAACGAGCTCTTCACGATCAGGGACTGGGCTGCTCCACTATCTCTGAGCACTACAATGATCTTCCAGTATGATCACTCGTTACATACCGGTTGAAGTGTGAGGGGCCAACAAACTTGGTTCTTCCTGCGTCATCGTCGACTGGTTTCCTGCTGGTGGTGTAACACAGCTCATCAACATCACCTCCCTTCGTGCGCTGCCACCTCTTCTGCCTCGGCATCTAGCAGCTATATGCCCTTCTGCCCACAAGTCCAGCACACCATATTCCTCCTCGGGCTCCGGTGTTTCGGACTGCTAGGACTTGTTCTTCGGGGGCTACTTGGGGGCGTCTTCTTAGCACTTTGTGGGACGGGTCTTTCTTCTTCATCATGAGGTCTGTCGAACCGGCGCTGGTAGTTCCTTGGGACGTACTTAGCAGACGGCCTATGAGTCAGGATGTACTCTTCAGCCATGGTGGCTGCTGCACTCAAGGTCTCTACCTGCTGCTCTTCTAAGTATGTCTTGAGGTCTCCAGACAAACAATCCTTGAAGTCCTCGAGCAGAATCAGCTGCTCAAGGTCTCCACTTTTCGAGAGGCACACCATTCTTGAAAAAGTCGCTCCTTGATTGTGGCGAATTCGGTGAAAGTGTGCTCTGAGGTCTTCTTCAGGTTTCTGAACTTTTGCCTATATGCCTCAGGTACCAATTGGTACGCCATGAGCACCACTTTCTTCACCATATCGTAATCGCCGGAGTCGTCAACGGATAACGTAGAGTAGGCGATTTGGGCCTTCCCAGTCAAGACTGACTGTATCATGATGGCCCAATTCTCCCTTGGCCATTCCAAAGATGCAGCGACTTTCTCGAAGGCTGCGAAGAACTTCGAAACTTCTCTCTCGTTGAATTTGGGGACCATTTGATATTCCTTACCGGATCGAAACCGCTTACTCCAGTTTGTCTCTGTCCAACGCCTAATCGTAATACTTCTAGTTCATGTTGTCTCTTCTTTTTCTTCTCTTTCTCGTTCTTCTCTCTCTCTTCTCGTTCTTCTCTCTCTCTTTCTCGTTCTTCTCTCTCTCTTCCCGTTCTAATTCTAAACGCCTCATCGCCAATTCTTTATCTTGTCTTTCTCTTTCCATTTCTAATTTCTTCCACTCTATTTCTCGATTAATTTCCAAGGCACGCATTTTGACAGTTAGCAAGCTTATATTCAGCTCACCTGCATCACTGTCAACGTCGCTGCCCTTATCTTCCTTTTCCATGGAAGCTATCTCCTCACCTTCCTTGTACTAGGAGTCTCGCCTTCCTGTTTCTCTTCTGCCTTCAGGTGCCGGTGAACCTTGGACAAGATCTCCACACGGGAATCACTGGCACGGATCTTTATCTCCAGGTAGGCGCTCACTAGTACAAGCTCTGGTTTGCTCAGATACTTTAATCTGGCAAGACAGTCCACTCTATTCAGAAAAGCCTGAACATCGTCCAGATCATCGATGGTAGCTTTTTCTGCCATTGTCACAGATGGAACACTCAACTAGCACTTAACACACCGCTTACACGTTAGCACTTAACGCACCGAGCACTGTTCTACGCCAATACTGCACTTTATCGCACCAAACACTGCACTTGCCAATATTGCACGTAATCACTTCGGGCACCACACTACCCAATATTGCACTGAGTCCAAGCGAACACTTCGCTCTACAATATTGCACTGAATCACTGAGCACCGCACTAGTCAATATTGCACTTAATCGCTTAATCACAGCGAGCACCGCACTGCACAATATCGCACTTAGTCACTGAGCACCGCACAGGACGTATAACGTCACAATCGTCACACAGGGGGGAATTATATACAGGGATTACGCCACTTCACCACCCCTGTCAAACATACTTAACAAGGGGACGGATCCCGCTGGGGATGCCAATTATGTTACGGCCCTCTCGGGATGCAACGGGGTTGTCACTCTGATGTTGTTAGAGGAAAATATATGTATCCGTTCCCAAGCCAGTAGTGGCTATCAAGGGATGAGATCCGTGACGCAAGTAACTTAAAAGGGAGTAGGGAAAGAAAGTTAAGAACTTAATATTATAATTAGTACCATCACCACTTAAATATATAAGTTAAAAGAGTACACAAGGGGGAGGGGTATTAACACTTTACAAGGGGATCATGCACAATCTAGTCTTCTGCTGAAGACCCTTGATCAAGAAGCTAGGTGCTGAGTCCGCGGTGCTTTCTTCGTGGCCTCAAGACGTGTCTTCTGAGAATGCCGAGCCTACCCTGGCCACAGGTCAGCCAAAACACAGGTCCACTGGGGCACACCGTCGTGGAGGCCGTCAACCACACGTCCAGCAGGTCTGCTGGCAGGTACTGAGCCACCAAGGCTGGTACGGCCACTCCACGACGATAAAAGGGGTACGCCCTAGACAGGAGTCTCGTGTGATATCACAAATCACCCTCCTGTCTTCAATACCCCAGTGGACGATCGTCTCCAACAGTCGGTCCCGGGTAAATCCTTTCACTGCCACTCCACTGGCAGGCTAACACACCACAGTGTTCTTCGGGGGGCCGACGTCACAACAGCTGCAGCAAACTTCACAGTATGGAGACTGGCTGCCTCGGGTAGACTGACTCAACCTTCAACACAGTGGTCCCAGGTCGACTCTGTAAACAGACACGTCATCATAACCGGGACACTAATACATCTCACTTACGGGTTCGGGCGCAAACACCTGACGTATCCAGTCCATAGATGGCGCTGTCGTCGGAGCACCACCTCACCAGAGGTCAGGAGCGGCGGTGTTGAGTGCGGAACCAGACTGGAAACTGGTCCTCGAGGCCAGTACACGCTGTCCTCACCAGGTGTCGTCGACCGTTTGGCGGGGGTTCCGGAAGCTGACCCACAGATGGCGTGATTGTCACTGCTCCAGGCTCGGACGCTGGATCCGGGTTCGTAACAGTCATTCCACATTCGAGGTCCCTTGATTTGTAAAGCATTTCTAGTTTGACTAAGTCGTACTCTTGGAATATCAAATAGGTATTTGTTTCTGGTGTGGTGCTCATGGGATCTGTACAACCTTCTAGGAAGCTTTTAAGGTCAGGATTGACATTACAGTGCAGCGTTTTATATATATAAAATACACATGAGAGTATGTGCAGGGACTTAATATCTAACATATTCAGAGATTTGAGTAAGGGGTCCTATATACTGCCCGGTTGCCTGAAATGCTATGCCTACTATAGTGGCTTTAGGTATTGTATGCACTAGCTCTATCTATAAATCCAACATTATGTTTGTAAATCAACTATGTATGTACTTTCCTGAATAAAATTGACTTTACTGTACACTTATATTCTCTGTGGATTTGTTATCCCCTATCGTTTGGGAGAAAAAAAAATGACTATACGTTCGGCGAATGACTTTGACTTCAACTTCACTTTGACTTCGTTCATGTCATCGTATTTTCCGTAATATATAAAGGTTATGACAATGCAATTTATATTATTGTGTGCAAATAAGTTTGAATTTCATGTACCCTAAAAATAGTAAAATAAAGAATAAGAATAATTAAATAATTGTTGTAGTAAATTGTCACACGTCATCATACGCAAACGAACACACAGTGTGGAGCGTCAGTACAACAAGACCGCCGCCATTTTAAAACACGGCTTCGAATGTAAGTAATGTTTTTCTCGTACTAACACTGTGTTATACAATAGATTAAGTCTTGAATTCACAAATTTAGTGTTGTACATCTGACAGAGTATGTTAGACGGTGTAATGCTGGTCCATGTTGACGTATTTGTGGGCTTGGTTGGTTTAAATGTGATGGCACACAATATGGGACCCCACAACTGCTGCATATTCTAGCTTTGGACTAACAAAGTGGTGAACAATTTCTTTAGTATTTCGCCATCCATGTATTTAAAAGCAATTCTGAAGTTGGAATGCATGGCATAGGCTCCTCACACAATGTTCTTTATGTGGTCCTCAGGTGATAGTTTTCTATTTAGAACCACCCTAGATCTCTTTCTTTATCAGAATTCCTTAAAGATTTCTCACATGGTGGTGGTTGTTATATGTAATGGTGGAGGTGTATGTGGAGGCGAGGCCTGGCTGTGCTAGTGTGTATGTGGAGGCGAGGCTCGGCTGTGCTAGTGTGTATGTGGAGGCGAGGCCTGGCTGTGCTAGTCTGTATGTGGAGGCGAGGCTGGCTGTGCTAGTGTGTATGTGGAGGCGAGGCATGTACAACACTCCCCAATAGGAAGAAAACCCACTGGGTTCTAGGCTAGGTTAGGATTATCTGTAATAATTGAATTAAGCCTAGCAAAGCCTAGAACCTAGTTCAGTAATTTAAAAATGTTGTAACTTGAAAAATGCCATTCAATACATTAACCAATTTAAATATTTTCAGGCAATCAACACAACCCTCATGTTGGCTAACCCTCTCTCATGTTGGTCAATAATTTAATTATTTTTTTATGGAGTAATCTTTGCTGTTGAAATGTAGTCTTTTTGAGACTACATTTCAAATGTAGTGTGTGTGGAGGCGTGTATGTTAGGTATTACCTAACATACACGGTCTAATATATCTATCTGTGTGAAATAGATTAAATCCATTTATTTGATATTCAGCTAATAGTTCTGTATTTTCTACATTCATCCATGTTTTGGTAAGTGCAATAATATGTATTGTTTCATTGCAGATTAGAGATTCTAGATAGTTCTAGATTTCCGAAGTACTGAAACGCGCGCCATACAGGCTTGGTGGATCTAGGTGCAAGGTAAATTATTTACATTACTTTTTTTTTTATTTATATGCACACATATATATATATATATATATATATATATATTATATATATATATAGTACCACCTCTAGCTGGAAGAAGGGGGACCATAGCCTCGGAGGAAACCACGCATAACGCATTAGAGGGAATGTTTAGATCCCCTCCAATACAGTTTCTGTGTGCTTTTCTCCTACCACCCCTTCCTTGAATATTTTTTGTGCTTTATTATGCATTTGATGGTTACAAGATATACATGGGTTGATACAAAAATAATAATGCAAAAAGGTGCTTAAAGGTTATGGATATCTTGAAGAACACAACAATGGGAAACATGATGAATGTCACAGACGGGTTCGATCATTGTTGCAAGTCAAACACTTCTTCGAATTCCTCTGAAGTTGGACTAGTGCCCAAGACGCAACAGGCATTTCCCCTTTGAATCGCAACACTGAGGCGCTGGAACAAGAAACTTTTTGCTCTCTGGTCTTTTGTAGCGCTGATCAATTTGTCCCCCAATTCCTTCAGGAACTTCAATGCACATTTTCCCACGAACCGAGGGTCTCCGAGCCTTTATATATATATATCTTTTATCTTTATATATATATATATATATATATATATATATCTATATATATCTTTATATATATATCTTTATTTATATATATATATATATATATAGATATATATATATATATATATATATATATATATATATATATATATATATATATATTATATATGTGTGTATATTATTTGTATGTATATAAATTTGTGTGTAAATCACGGAAATTAACTTGAGGAAACTGGCAACCAAAACCAGTAGGCAGTCTACTGTATTTATCAAACCCTTATTAGAATAATAGATCTTGTAATAATTTTGCAAATAGTGGCATTTACTATTTTTAAAAAGATTATTAAAAAATTTACCGATATGGTTCATCGGAAGACAAACC
>NW_025569231.1:0-26185 GCF_020424385.1 Procambarus clarkii | reverse complement strand
CCTGCAAATTAGAAAGCTTCCGTATGAAGAGATGTTGGAAAAACCTTAACGTGACATGATTGAAGTGTACAAGTGGATGAATGGGCATAACAAGGGAGTTATTGATAAAGCTTTAAATGAAGATATGTTTAGATTTAGGAAATACCTGGGTAAATACTGGTTTGGTAACTGGGTTGTGAATTTGTGGAACAAATTACTGGATCATGTGCAGACGACGAGTCACAATAACGTGGCTGAAGTATGTTGACCAGACCACACACTAGAAGGTGAAGGGACGACGACGTTTCGGTCCGTCCTGGACCATTCTCAAGTCTATTGTAGATCATACTACTGGATCACTGGATCATACTACTGGATCACTGGATCCATATTACTGGATCATAATAGGCATAGGAATCTTTGATTGTTTGAAGCTTAGGTTAGACGTATATGAATGAGTGTAGGTGGATATAAATAGGAAGTGCCACGTGCAGGACAATAGGCCATCTGCAGTTTCTTGACTTACGTTCTACTAGTTTACACTCAGAACGCGACTCTCCAATCAGCTTACATCTGTATCCTCAATTGCTGCGAGGTGATCAAGGGCGAACATTTAACCTTGAATGTTTAATACAAACCAAATGATGGGTAGCAAAGATGTATGATAAGGTAAAAGCTGGGTGGCGAGGCAAGTTTTGGGGTAGTGAAGACTTAGAATATTGTTCAATGTGGGTGACAAAGACTTGCTGTGAAGAGTAGGTAAAGAATAAATTGAGAGATAGGAGAATTACCTTAAGATTAGGCTTGGACTGGCTGGCATATGCATTATATATCATTAATGCATATGCCAGGGGGGGGGGGGGAAGATCTCCCCAAAGGCATAAACTGCTAGGTCAGGTAATCCACAAACCCATCTCCAATGACTCCAAGGTCATGGGAAGCTTGACCTTCCCCTGAAGTTGCACCCACCGTTATATCTGTCTGTATGGCCTGTTTTGCCGCAGTTTGTACAGTGTGCTGCATTAGGGGCCCATCGAACTTTACACGGACCATGGATGTCGGGTTTGCTGCTCCGTGAATCCTGGTAACTTCCAATAATACCGCTGATGCACCCCCTAACACATGCAGAGCGGTCTGGATGTTATCCACATCAACACTCTGGTCATTGGGACTTTGTTTACAATTATTAAACAGTTAATGAGCTCCGAAGCACCAGGAGGCTGTTTATAACAATAACAACAGTTGATTGGCAAGTTTTCATGCTTGTAAACTGTTTAATAAATGTAACTAAAGCCGTCAAAGATTGAGGAAAGATGTACACGTTCGTAAGTGCTTGCGTAAGTGCTTTCGTGAATCTGGGCCCAGGTCAGCAGCTGTGCACTCGGACACCAGCGACACCCCGCGGGCGACAGCGTCCAACAGCGAACCGGTTGCGTTGAGCGGTTGAACCTCACCATCCACACTGAACGTCGACATACACCCCACGAAACCTGTTCAGAATACAAAGGAAATCGCTGTTAGACAATCATACGGAGCCGAGGCTGCTCAAAGTTACTTTACAGTTTTAAGCACATCTGGCTTTCTTAAAGAACAAAGGTAGCTCAGATTGATTGCAATGACAGCTTGAATGGTAGTTTAACAAAAATTAGTAGGCACAATACAGCATATGGTTAGCACATAAAAGAAGACAGCAATGAACACAATGATAAAGTTGTTTGGGTTAAGTACATAAAGATTGGGTGATTGGGTAACATTAGATACAGAGCAAATTTAAAGCTCAGTGTAGGAAACTACGAAGATGAAATTAGGTACTTTTTGGTTTTGTTTTTAAATGAGGCAAAAGTTTGACAGCTTTTCAATTCACTAGGGAGTGAGTTCCATAGTCCCTAAATTTGCATAGTGTTTACACAGATTAAGTTGACCCTGGGGATATCAAAGAAATATTTATTTCTGGTGTGGTGATAATGGGTCCTATTACATCTGTCCAGGGAGAGTTTCAAAGCATGGTTTGCATTTAAGAACAGGGTTTTGTAAATGTAGTTGACACAAGAGAATGTGTGGAGGGAGTTAATATTTAGCAAGTTTAGGGATTTAAACAAGGAAGCTGAGCGTTGTCTAAAAGCAGAGTTTGTTATTGTTCTGATAGCAGATTTTTGCTGTGTGATGATGGGCATAAGGTGGTTTGCAGTGGTAGATCCCCCATGCACAGATACAATAATTAAGATAGGGATAGAATAGTGCATAATATAGTGAGAGGAGAGCAGAGTTAGGAACATAATATCTGATTTTGGAGAGTATACCAACTGTTTTAGAGACTTTCTTAGTTATGTGTTGAATGTGGGTGCTGAAGTTAAGTCTCTTGTCTAGGAATAGGCCAAGAAACTTGCCATCATTTTATTACTGATGTTAATGTTGTCTATCTGTAGCTGAATTGCATTCGATGATTTGCTTCCAAATAAGATGTAGTAGGTCTTTTTTATGTTTAGTGTTAGTTTGTTAGTTGACATCTACAAGTGGACTTTTTTTTAATTCATTATTCACAACATTATTTTGTGTATGTGGGTTGGGGTCTGAATAGATAAGGGAAGTATCATCAGCAAACAATATAGGTTTAAGAATATTAGTAACCTTGGATTGGAAGCCAAACACATAACTAAGAAAGTCTCTAAAACAGTTACCTTACCTTGAGGTGCTTCCGGGGCTTAGCGTCCCCGCGGCCCGGTCGTCGACCAGGCCTCCTGGTTGCCGGACTGATCAACCAGGCTGTTGGACGCGGCTGCTCGCAGTCTGACGTACGAGTCACAGCCTGGTTGATCAGGTATCCTTTGGAGGTGCTTATCCAGTTCTCTCTTGAACACTGTGAGGGGTCGGCCAGTTATGCCCCTTATGTGTAGTGGAAGCGTGTTGAACAGTCTCGGACCTCTGATGTTGATAGAGTTCTCTCTCAGAGTACCAGTTGCACCTCTGTTTTTCAACGGGGGTATTCTGCACATCCTGCCATGTCTTCTGGTCTCATGTGATGTTATTTCTGTGTGCAGGTTTGGGACCAGCCCCTCTAATATTTTCCACGTGTAAATTATTATGTACCTCTCCCGCCTGCGCTCAAGGGAGTACAGTTTTAGGCTCTTTAGTCGGTCCCAATAGTTTAGATGTTTTACTGAGTGGATTCTAGCAGTAAAGGATCTCTGCACGCTCTCCAGGTCAGTAATTTCTCCAGCTTTGAAAGGTGCTGTCATTGTGCAGCAGTACTCCACTCTAGAGAGCACAAGCGTTTTGAAAAGTATCATCATCGGTATAGCATCTCTAGTGTGAAAAGTTCTTGTTATCCAACCTGTCATTTTTCTTGCAGTTGTGACGGCTACTTTATTGTGTTCTTTAAAGGTAAGGTCTTCCGACATGAGTACACCCAGATCCTTTACATTGCCTTTTCGTTCTATGTTATGATTTGCCTGAGTTTTGTACGTGGTTTCCGTTTTTATATTTTCATTTTTTCCATAGCGCATGAGCTGGAACTTATCTTCGTTAAACACCATATTATTTTCTGTAGCCCATAGAAAGACCTGATCTACATCTGACTGGAGGTTCGCCGTGTCCTCTATGTTGCCTACTCTCATGAAGATCCTAGTGTCATCTGCAAAGGATGATACAGTGCTATAGGTTGTGTTCTTGTCTATGTCCGAAATGAGGATGAGAAAAAGTACTGGAGCAAGCACAGTACCCTGGGGGACTGAGCTCTTCACGGTTGATGGGCTGGATTTTATTTTGTTGACTATTACACATTGGGTTCTGTTGGTCAGGAAATTGTAGATCCATCTGCCTATTTTTCCGGTAATTCCTTTTGAACGCATTTTATGTGCAATAACACCATGGTCACATTTATCAAAAGCTTTTGCGAAATCTGTGTAAATTACATCCGCGTTATGTTTGTCTTCCATAGCATCTAATGCCATATCATAGTGGTCCAGCAACTGCGACAGGCAAGAGCGCCCTGTTCTGAAACCATGTTGTCCGGGGTTATGGAGTTGCTGTGATTCCATGTATTTTGTGATTTTACTTCTTAGCACTCTCTCAAAAATTTTTATGATGTGCGATGTTAGCGCTATCGGTCTGTAATTTTTTGCCTCTGCCTTATTTCCTCCTTTATGAAGTGGTGCTATCTCTGCTGTTTTTAGTATATCAGGAATAACGCCAGTATCTAGGCTTTGTCTCCACAGAATGTGGAGGGCCTGCGATAGTGGTTTTTTACAGTTCTTTATGAATATGGAGTTCCAAGAATCCGGGCCTGGTGCAGAGTGCATAGGCATACTGTTTATGGCTTCTTCAAAATCCAGTGGGGATAGGGTGACGTCTGATATATGATTTGATGTTGGTATCGTATCCATGAAAAATTCATTTGGGTTATCAATCTTTAGTGTGTTTAATGGCTCGCTGAAAACAGAGTCGTACTGCTTCCTCAGTAACTCGCTCATTTCTTTGTTGTCATCGGTGAAAGTTCCATCTCCCTTTCGCAGGGGCCCGATACTAGATGTGGTTTTTGATCTTGATTTTGCATAGGAGAAAAAATATTTCGGATTTCTTTCTATTTCACTGATGGCCTTTTGCTCTCTTTGCCTCTCCTGGGTTTTGTATGATTCTTGTAGCTTCCGTTCAATTGTTTCTATTTCTCTACCTAACCTTCTTCGCCGTTCTTGAGATAGGGTGCGACTCTCAAGTTGTTCCGCGATTCGTTTTCTTCCCCTATATAGGGAACGACGTTCTCGTTCCAATCTGCATCTCTTCCTCTTTTTTCTTAGGGGTATGCGGTTTGAACATATTTCTAGTGCTACTGAGCTTATTTTTTCCAGGCACTGGTTCAGGTTTGCATTTCCTAGCTGTTCTTCCAAGTTTATTTCTGTGAAGTCCTGGTTTATTCGCTCCCAGTTTATCTGTTTATTATTGAAGTTGAATTTGCTGAAATCTCCTCCACCGTGAATCTGGACTGGTTTTGAAGGTCTACTCCTCATGGTTGTCATAACTTCAATTAAGTTGTGATCTGAGTAACAGGTATTTGTAATCATTATGTACCTGATCAATTCATCATTATTAGTGAAAATGAGGTCCAGCGTGTTCTCCTTCCTAGTTGGTTCTACTATTTGCTGGTTTAAGGCAAACCTGTCGCACATCCGTAGCAGGTCATTTGCATGTGCCTGTTCATTTAGGCTACTTCCTGGTATTCTTTCTGATTGGAATACTCTCCAAAATAAGATATTATGTTTCTAACTCTGCTCTCCTCTCACCGCTTTATTTATTTATTTATTTTTTTATTGGAGACATTAGGCAGATCATTGATATATATAAGAAATAGAAGAGGTTCTAAGATGCTGCCCTGTGGCACTCCAACGGTAATTGGTAGAGTGGAAGAAGTTGTGCCATTGATGGTTACACATTGGTGTCTGTCACTAAGATAGGATTGGATGTAGTCGAGGGCAAGGCCTCGGATTCCATAATGCTGGAGGTAGTTGTGATTAACAGTATCAAAGGCTTTTCTTAGGTCAATGAAGAGTCCAATCGGAAACTCATTTTTGTCAAGGGCTGAGTAGATTACGTCAAGGAGACTAATGATTGCATCGTTGGTGCTCTTTTGGGACCGGAAGCCAAACTGGCAGGGGCTGAGTATGTCGAATTTTACGAGGTAGGAATAGAGCTGTTTGTAAATAATTTTTTTTCAAATATTTTTGATAGAATGGGTAGATTTGATATTGGTCTATGATTGTTTATGTCCGCCGGATTGCCTCCTTAATGGACTGGCGTTACTCTTGTTTTTTTTTAAGGATATCAGGGAAGGTGTGACTTTATTGGATGAACCATAGATGTGTCGCTCCAATTGCATGATAGTATGATGATAGATGGAATTACTGGTGTCGATTTCACTTTGCCTCAGATATACAAGATCTTGTTGAATTTCTCGGTGTACTGCTGCTCTCAGATTGCTCATTGACAATCCAAGGTTACACTCAACGGCTCCTTTAAAGGCAGATTCTTTGGCTAACTTATCAGCTCTATCATGCATTCGGAGGCCAACATGAGATGGAGACCACATGAAATGGACTCTGTTACCATCCTTAATAATTTTGTTGTATTTGTGTCTAGCTTCGGACACGAGCATGTTACAGTTATGTCTTAAAGAGTTGAGAGCAATTAAGGATGATAAGGAGTCACTGACAATTAATGTATCAAGTTTGGAGACTTGTACACATTTCTGTGCAAGGATCAAGGCAAATAGTTCGGTCTGAAGGGTAGAGGCCCGGTTGTTTATACGGACTCCCCACTCAAAGTACAAGCCATCGCCCATTGTCAGAAAAACTGCACCCGTGGGGCGGTGTAGGGAACCATCTGTGTATATGATTTGAGAGAGAGAATGCTCTGTGGACAGAGCATCAATATGGCTTAAGGCGTTGATCTTTGCCTCAAGACGAAGCTTGGGCTGCCCTCTAATTTGCTTCTTGGGTGGAAAGGGAGGGAATAAAATTGGAAAGGGTTAATCTCCCACGGTGCAGGAAAGTGTCGATGTTGTTTCTCAAATCAAATGTTTATTTAGGTAAGGTACATACATACAAGAGATTTTACAAAGAGTGATGAATTTATAGATAGGGCTAGTACATACAATGCCTAAAGCCACTATTACGCAAAGCGTTTCGGGCATTAAAAACTTAAATGACTAAAGCTTAATACTAATTGAGCATAAAGAATAAAATGAGTTGAGAACAAATAAAAAAAATTGATAAAAAGAGGAGAACATGGCTGAAAAAGCAGCACAAATACAATTCAGTCGACAAACAGCGTCATTTAAAAAAAAAAAAAACAGACATTGGTTGACAATAGAGGGGTAAGGTAGGTTACAGGGAATTTATTAGGTATAGCTTCGTTTTTATCTTAAACTGGTTGAGAGAGATACAGTCTTTAACATGGTTGGGAAGGTCATTCCGCATTCTGGTTTCTCTTGGTACAAATTATAAAGCTGATACATTTTGAGTTCAGTTCCAGTTTTAGTAATCCATTTGGAACAATGCTGACCTTCAATAAAGAAATTCTGGAGGGCTTCTGTGCAAGGGTTAGGATGAGTTAGCCTAAGCATTTTTATACCAATTTGACAGTTAATTTCAGTAACACGATCAACAAGAGCGTGTTTATTAAGATATTAAATAAGGTAGGACTGAGGACATCTCCCTGCGGGGTGCCTAGTTATCCATTGATGGATAACTTAGGCACCCTGTTATAACTAATATGTGTGTGGTGGGCTTGCTATGGGGCACTGGTACTATTAAGGGGTAAGGGTAGTTAGAAGACAGAGTATCAAATATGGGAGAGCTAAAAGGCCCGGCCCCCAAAATAAATTATCCACAGTAATAATACCTTGCTACTAGACCATATATGTCAGTCTAAGGGTTGATCAATGCACTCCCACACAGGAAGAAGGGATACTCCTATAATTCATGTACTTATTTATTTACCCCTTAACAACCCCCATATACACTCACACCAATAACAATAATAATAATAACTTTACCACACTACCTTACGTTAAAAAGCCTTGGTCCACTTAGGCAGGATACAAGGTTTACACTAAGAACAAGCTAGGGTAAAGTACTACTGGATAAGCACTGAAGCTGGATGCAGCTTAGGGTAGAGACACCACGTGGTACCCTAATACAAAACACAACACTTAGGGGTACCCAAACACTGGCAAATACTACCCCCAGGTCTCACCAATCGTTACTACCAGAGTAGGCACACTTAAACACCATACAGTACTTAACTTAATGGTACAGGAACTTAAGGTAAGGGAAATAAGTAAGAGGAGAAGGGAGGAGAGTAGGGGTGCAGCCACAGAGTAGGTCTCGTCCCCACGAATGCCAGCCAGAGAAGAACGCTCCTAGCGACAAGCTAGGCCTCCCGCATGTCGTGGTGCCGGAAGGAGCCTAATTGATCGTGCAGCTAAGCACATTAAAGATCTTCCCCTATGCAACTTATTGTTACTTTACAAACGATTAGAAAGTATTAGTAAGCAAAGTTGGTGCCTATGTTATTATTTAATAATCAACCCCCCAGCTCAGTCTTTAAATGCTCTTTGAGAAACTAGAATAGTCTTACGTCTGGCAGGGAAGATACAAATAATTGCCGCTCGTGATGCACTCAACTGTACTACCAGAAAGTTTAATAGCTCAATTTTGACCTCTGGTTTCCACTGGAGAACCCAGGGTCGTAACACTAGGGTTGGTTAAGTTCGGTCATATATCTACATTAATTTTAACTCCAATTAAAAAAAATTGACCTCATACATAATGAAATGGGTAGCTTTATTATTTCATAAGAAAAAAATTAGAGAAAATATATTAATTCAGGTAAACTTGGCTTATTAGGCAAATCGGGCCTTGCATAGTTGGCCGAGTACGACGTTCTGGCTACTAGGTACAACATCGTACCTAGTAGCCAGAACTCACTTCTCAGCCTACTATGCAAGGCCCGATTGCCTAATAAGCCAAGTTTTCATGAATTAATGTTTTTTCGTCTACCTAACCTATGCTTTTTTGGCTACCTAACCTAACCTTACCTAATAAAGGTTAGGTTGTAGGTTGGGGAGCCGGTCGGCCGAGCGGACAGCACGCTGGACTGTGATCCTATGGTCCTGGGTTCGATCCCAGGCGCCGGCGAGAAACAATGGGCAGAGTTTCTTTCACCCTATGCCCCTGTTACCTAGCAGTAAAATAGGTGCCTGGGTGTTAGTCAGCTGTCACAGGCTGCTTCCTAGGGGTGGAGGCCTGGTCGAAGACCGGGCCGCGGGGACACTAAAGCAAATCATCTCAAGATAACCTCAAGAAGGTAGGGTTGGTTAGGTTCGGTCATATATCTACGTTAATTTTAACTCCAATAAAAAAAAATTGACCTCATACATAGTGAAAAGGGCAGCTTTATCATTTCATAAGAAAAATATTATAGAAAATATATTAATTCAGGAAAACTTGGCTTATTAGGCAAATCAGGCCTTGCATAGTAGGCTGAGAAGTGAGTTCTGGCTACTAGGTACGACATATATATATATATATATATATATATATATATATATATATATATATATATATATATATAATATATATATATATATATATATATATATAAATAAAGTGAATATGAAACTCCTGTTGGTCAATCTGCGCATGTAGTGCATCCAGTATGGAAGAGCTATTTCCTTCAAAAAGTATAATCGTGTGGCTTTATGTTTAAAGAAACCATTTCAAGTACATTCTTTGATTGAAAAACATGAATATAAATACAAGTGTTAATTGTAAATGACCAGTTATAAACAAAAATAAGAAGTAGGAAAAATGATATGTGGAACCAGACAAAAACATTGGAACGCTCAGGTGATGAGAGGGTAAACAACCGCCGCCATCTTAGCAGCGCGCCAGCCGGTGATGTCCAGCACGAGCATTAAGGGAAAACCTTGACACAAACTGTACCTATCATAAAGAAGAAGCACCACCATTGACCGCCAAGTGCTCACATCAAGTCGAACTCTAAGAAACAACACTCAAGCCTTGACGCTTCTCCCAACATCCGGGGGAGAAAACCTTCACACAAACTGCACCTGTCATAAAGAAGATGAAGACTCACCAGTGTCCACAATGTCCGAAGGTATTCACCCGTCCTTTACATGTGAAGACTCACATGTTAGTGCATTCAGGTGATAAACCTCATTTGTGTCCACAGTGTCCGAAGGTATTCACCCGTCCTTCACATGTGGAGCGTCACATGTTAGTGCATTCAGGTGACAAACCTCACGAGTGTCCAGAGTGTGGGAAGAGATTCAGTGAGTGTGGAAATATGAAGCGTCACATGATGGTGCATGTAGATGAGAGACCTTTTCAATGTGCCGAGTGTGGCAAAAAATTTAGAGTACGTGGAAGTATAATAAGCCACTTGTTAGTGCATTCAGGTGACAAACCTCATGAATGTCCAGAGTGTGGGAAGAGATTCAGTCAACTTGGAAGTATGAAGAGGCACATGATGGTGCATGCGGATGAGAGACCTTTTCAATGTGCCGAGTGTGGCAAAAAATTTAGAGAACGTAGAACTATAATACAGCACATGGTAGTGCATTCAGGTGACAAACCTCATGAATGTCCAGAGTGTGGGAAGAGATTCAGTCAAGGTGGAAGTATGAAGACTCACATGTTGGTACATTCAGGTGTCAAACCTCATGAGTGTCCAGGGTGTGGGAAGAGATTCAGTGAGCGTGGAAATATGAAGACTCACAGGATGGTGCATTCGGATGAGAGACCTTTTCAATGTGCCGAGTGTGGCAAAAAATTTAGATTACGTGGAAATATAATAAGGCACATGTTAGTGCATTCAGGTGACAAACCTCATGAATGTCCAGAGTGTGGGAAGAGATTCAGTCAACTTGGAAGTATGAAGAGGCACATGATGGTGCATGCGGATGAGAGACCTTTTCAATGTGCCGAGTGTGGCAAAAAATTTAGAGAACGTAGAACTATAATACAGCACATGGTAGTGCATTCAGGTGACAAACCTCATGAATGTCCAGAGTGTGGGAAGAGATTCAGTCAAGGTGGAAGTATGAAGACTCACATGTTTGTACATTCAGGTGTCAAACCTCATGAGTGTCCAGAGTGTGGGAAGAGATTCAGTGAGCGTGGACATATGAAGACTCACAGGATGGTGCATTCGGATGAGAGACCTTTTCAATGTGCCGAGTGTGGCAAAAAATTTAGAGAACGTAGAACTATAATACAGCACATGGTAGTGCATTCAGGTGACAAACCTCATGAATGTCCAGAGTGTGGGAAGAGATTCAGTCAAGGTGGAAGTATGAAGACTCACATGTTAGTACATTCAGGTGTCAAACCTCATGAGTGTCCAGAGTGTGGGAAGAGATTCCCACACTCCCACCATATGAAGACTCACATGTTAGTGCATTCAGGTGACAAACCACACGAGTGTCCAGAGTGTGGGAAGAGATTCAGTCGTCTTGGTAATATGAAGAGGCACAAAATGATACATGCAGATAATAGGCCAAACACTTAGAGTGTGGAAGGTAATTAAGAGAATGTTGAAGGATAATGAGGCACATACAGGTATAGTAACTTAACTTTAATCTGACAGTTTGCTATCACAATGTCAGTTGGATGTTCTTCAAAGGTAATTCTATTTTGTTTGAGAAATACACTTCACCATGAAAGGTAAAGATCAAGATATTTTATTATATTGTTCTTTTATGAAAGTTAGATGACCAAGCAAGAACTAGAGAAGCTGTCATTATAGGAAAATTCAAAATTGCTTATAAGTATAGAAATAGCTCTTTAGTTTAGCAAAGATAAATCAAAGCTTTAAATGTTTTTCTTCATATTTATGTAAATAATAATGTGCTTTCTGTTTTTGTTCTCTGTAAAAATTTATTTAAAATGTAATATACTCTGTAGCTAAGTTATGGACATTATTGTTGTAATATTATTTAGCATTGGTGCTGGTGAAGAAGACAGTCTGAGACGTACTTAAGATGAGACCATTTGATTGATAGGGAAATGTAGGTTAATCAAGGAATTTTCTCATCAGATTCATATGCAAACTGATGTCTATTTTATATTTTTTGTTTAGGCATATTTATGAATAATACTCTTGATTATAAATATTTCACCTAAGAGTTTATTGAAGGCAGATTGGCATTTATAATTGTCAGTCAAGTTAATATCAAATTTAAATTTATATTACTCTAGAAATTTACATCACTCTAAATTTACCAGAAATTTATATTACTCTAGCCTAACTTTATCAGTTATGCTGTAATTGTCTTGGAATATTATTTTACCCGATTTACCTGAGGGCCACTAACCCTAGTGGCCTCGATAAAAACGGGAAGCTGGCAGCTTGTTGAAGGTTCCCTTCCCACCCCCCCATTTTGCTTGATTTTTTTCCAGGTATATTTTGAAATTCAGCACATTTTGGCAGTTATGGCGTTGGCGGGTAGTCAGTTCCATCGATCAATAACCCTGTGGGTGAAAAAGCCTGATTCAAAGTTATATTAGCTTGATTAGCAATAATATTATTCTGATTCGTATAATCCTCTGTCAATTAAATTAGAATTATTAATCTTACTTTTTTGGTCATATTTAATAATATATGTCTACAGGAAAGACTGCTACCAAAATATACTAATATATATATATATATATATATATATATATATATATATATATATATATATATATATAACTGAAAACTCACACCCCAGAAGTGACTCGAACCCATACTCCCAGAAGCAACGCAACTGGTATGTACAAGACGCCTTAATCCACTTGACCATCACGACCGGACAAAATGAGGTGATAGCCGAGGCTATATAAACCACCCCACCGCCGGCACTCGGATAGTTATCTTGGGCATAGCATTTTACCAAATCACCTCATTCTTTGGGGCACACGTGAGGAACACAAATGCGAACAAGCCTGAATGGTCCCCAGGACATATGCAACTGAAAACTCACACCCCAGAAGTGACTCGAACCCATACTCCCAGAAGCAACGCAACTGGTATGTACAAGACGCCTTAATCCACTTGACCATCACGACCGGACAAAATGAGGTGATAGCCGAGGCTATATGAACCACCCCACCGCCGGCACTCGGATAGTTATCTTGGGCATAGCATTTTACCAAATCACCTCATTCTTTGGGGCACACGTGAGGAACACAAATGCGAACAAGCCTGAATGGTCCCCAGGACATATGCAACTGAAAACTCACACCCCAGAAGTGACTCGAACCCATACTCCCAGAAGCAACGCAACTGGTATGTACAAGACGCCTTAATCCACTTGACCATCACGACCGGACAAAATGAGGTGATAGCCGAGGCTATATGAACCACCCCACCGCCGGCACTCGGATAGTTATCTTGGGCATAGCATTTTACCAAATCACCTCATTCTTTGGGGCACACGTGAGGAACACAAATGCGAACAAGCCTGAATGGTCCCCAGGATATATGCAACTGAAAACTCACACCCCAGAAGTGACTCGAACCCATACTCCCAGAAGCAACGCAACTGGTATGTACAAGACGCCTTAATCCACTTGACCATCACGACCGGACAAAATGAGGTGATAGCCGAGGCTATATGAACCACCCCACCGCCGGCACTCGGATAGTTATCTTGGGCATAGCATTTTACCAAATCACCTCATTCTTTGGGGCACACGTGAGGAACACAAATGCGAACAAGCCTGAATGGTCCCCAGGACATATGCAACTGAAAACTCACACCCCAGAAGTGACTCGAACCCATACTCCCAGAAGCAACGCAACTGGTATGTACAAGACGCCTTAATCCACTTGACCATCACGACCGGACAAAATGAGGTGATAGCCGAGGCTATATGAACCACCCCACCGCCGGCACTCGGATAGTTATCTTGGGCATAGCATTTTACCAAATCACCTCATTCTTTGGGGCACACGTGAGGAACACAAATGCGAACAAGCCTGAATGGTCCCCAGGACATATGCAACTGAAAACTCACACCCCAGAAGTGACTCGAACCCATACTCCCAGAAGCAACGCAACTGGTATGTACAAGACGCCTTAATCCCAAGATAACTATCCGAGTGCCGGCGGTGGGGTGGTTCATATAGCCTTGGCTATCACCTCATTTTGTCCGGTCGTGATGGTCAAGTGGATTAAGGCGTCTTGTACATACCAGTTGCGTTGCTTCTGGGAGTATGGGTTCGAGTCACTTCTGGGGTGTGAGTTTTCAGTTGCATATGTCCTGGGGACCATTCAGGCTTGTTCGCATTTGTGTTCCTCACGTGTGCCCCAAAGAATGAGGTGATTTGGTAAAATGCTATGCCCAAGATAACTATCCGAGTGCCGGCGGTGGGGTGGTTCATATAGCCTCGGCTATCACCTCATTTTGTCCGGTCGTGATGGTCAAGTGGATTAAGGCGTCTTGTACATACCAGTTGCGTTGCTTCTGGGAGTATGGGTTCGAGTCACTTCTGGGGTGTGAGTTTTCAGTTGCATATGTCCTGGGGACCATTCAGGCTTGTTCGCATTTGTGTTCCTCACGTGTGCCCCAAAGAATGAGGTGATTTGGTAAAATGCTATGCCCAAGATAACTATCCGAGTGCCGGCGGTGGGGTGGTTCATATAGCCTCGGCTATCACCTCATTTTGTCCGGTCGTGATGGTCAAGTGGATTAAGGCGTCTTGTACATACCAGTTGCGTTGCTTCTGGGAGTATGGGTTCGAGTCACTTCTGGGGTGTGAGTTTTCAGTTGCATATGTCCTGGGGACCATTCAGGCTTGTTCGCATTTGTGTTCCTCACGTGTGCCCCAAAGAATGAGGTGATTTGGTAAAATGCTATGCCCAAGATAACTATCCGAGTGCCGGCGGTGGGGTGGTTCATATAGCCTCGGCTATCACCTCATTTTGTCCGGTCGTGATGGTCAAGTGGATTAAGGCGTCTTGTACATACCAGTTGCGTTGCTTCTGGGAGTATGGGTTCGAGTCACTTCTGGGGTGTGAGTTTTCAGTTGCATATGTCCTGGGGACCATTCAGGCTTGTTCGCATTTGTGTTCCTCACGTGTGCCCCAAAGAATGAGGTGATTTGGTAAAATGCTATGCCCAAGATAACTATCCGAGTGCCGGCGGTGGGGTGGTTCATATAGCCTCGGCTATCACCTCATTTTGTCCGGTCGTGATGGTCAAGTGGATTAAGGCGTCTTGTACATACCAGTTGCGTTGCTTCTGGGAGTATGGGTTCGAGTCACTTCTGGGGTGTGAGTTTTCAGTTGCATATGTCCTGGGGACCATTCAGGCTTGTTCGCATTTGTGTTCCTCACGTGTGCCCCAAAGAATGAGGTGATTTGGTAAAATGCTATGCCCAAGATAACTATCCGAGTGCCGGCGGTGGGGTGGTTCATATAGCCTCGGCTATCACCTCATTTTGTCCGGTCGTGATGGTCAAGTGGATTAAGGCGTCTTGTACATACCAGTTGCGTTGCTTCTGGGAGTATGGGTTCGAGTCACTTCTGGGGTGTGAGTTTTCAGTTGCATATGTCCTGGGGACCATTCAGGCTTGTTCGCATTTGTGTTCCTCACGTGTGCCCCAAAGAATGAGGTGATTTGGTAAAATGCTATGCCCAAGATAACTATCCGAGTGCCGGCGGTGGGGTGGTTCATATAGCCTCGGCTATCACCTCATTTTGTCCGGTCGTGATGGTCAAGTGGATTAAGGCGTCTTGTACATACCAGTTGCGTTGCTTCTGGGAGTATGGGTTCGAGTCACTTCTGGGGTGTGAGTTTTCAGTTGCATATGTCCTGGGGACCATTCAGGCTTGTTCGCATTTGTGTTCCTCACGTGTGCCCCAAAGAATGAGGTGATTTGGTAAAATGCTATGCCCAAGATAACTATCCGAGTGCCGGCGGTGGGGTGGTTCATATAGCCTCGGCTATCACCTCATTTTGTCCGGTCGTGATGGTCAAGTGGATTAAGGCGTCTTGTACATACCAGTTGCGTTGCTTCTGGGAGTATGGGTTCGAGTCACTTCTGGGGTGTGAGTTTTCAGTTGCATATGTCCTGGGGACCATTCAGGCTTGTTCGCATTTGTGTTCCTCACGTGTGCCCCAAAGAATGAGGTGATTTGGTAAAATGCTATGCCCAAGATAACTATCCGAGTGCCGGCGGTGGGGTGGTTCATATAGCCTCGGCTATCACCTCATTTTGTCCGGTCGTGATGGTCAAGTGGATTAAGGCGTCTTGTACATACCAGTTGCGTTGCTTCTGGGAGTATGGGTTCGAGTCACTTCTGGGGTGTGAGTTTTCAGTTGCATATGTCCTGGGGACCATTCAGGCTTGTTCGCATTTGTGTTCCTCACGTGTGCCCCAAAGAATGAGGTGATTTGGTAAAATGCTATGCCCAAGATAACTATCCGAGTGCCGGCGGTGGGGTGGTTCATATAGCCTCGGCTATCACCTCATTTTGTCCGGTCGTGATGGTCAAGTGGATTAAGGCGTCTTGTACATACCAGTTGCGTTGCTTCTGGGAGTATGGGTTCGAGTCACTTCTGGGGTGTGAGTTTTCAGTTGCATATGTCCTGGGGACCATTCAGGCTTGTTCGCATTTGTGTTCCTCACGTGTGCCCCAAAGAATGAGGTGATTTGGTAAAATGCTATGCCCAAGATAACTATCCGAGTGCCGGCGGTGGGGTGGTTCATATAGCCTCGGCTATCACCTCATTTTGTCCGGTCGTGATGGTCAAGTGGATTAAGGCGTCTTGTACATACCAGTTGCGTTGCTTCTGGGAGTATGGGTTCGAGTCACTTCTGGGGTGTGAGTTTTCAGTTGCATATGTCCTGGGGACCATTCAGGCTTGTTCGCATTTGTGTTCCTCACGTGTGCCCCAAAGAATGAGGTGATTTGGTAAAATGCTATGCCCAAGATAACTATCCGAGTGCCGGCGGTGGGGTGGTTCATATAGCCTCGGCTATCACCTCATTTTGTCCGGTCGTGATGGTCAAGTGGATTAAGGCGTCTTGTACATACCAGTTGCGTTGCTTCTGGGAGTATGGGTTCGAGTCACTTCTGGGGTGTGAGTTTTCAGTTGCATATGTCCTGGGGACCATTCAGGCTTGTTCGCATTTGTGTTCCTCACGTGTGCCCCAAAGAATGAGGTGATTTGGTAAAATGCTATGCCCAAGATAACTATCCGAGTGCCGGCGGTGGGGTGGTTCATATAGCCTCGGCTATCACCTCATTTTGTCCGGTCGTGATGGTCAAGTGGATTAAGGCGTCTTGTACATACCAGTTGCGTTGCTTCTGGGAGTATGGGTTCGAGTCACTTCTGGGGTGTGAGTTTTCAGTTGCATATGTCCTGGGGACCATTCAGGCTTGTTCGCATTTGTGTTCCTCACGTGTGCCCCAAAGAATGAGGTGATTTGGTAAAATGCTATGCCCAAGATAACTATCCGAGTGCCGGCGGTGGGGTGGTTCATATAGCCTCGGCTATCACCTCATTTTGTCCGGTCGTGATGGTCAAGTGGATTAAGGCGTCTTGTACATACCAGTTGCGTTGCTTCTGGGAGTATGGGTTCGAGTCACTTCTGGGGTGTGAGTTTTCAGTTGCATATGTCCTGGGGACCATTCAGGCTTGTTCGCATTTTTCATGAATTAGTATATTTTCTCTAATTTTTTTCTTATGAAATAATAAAGCTACCCATTTCATTACGTATGACGTCAATTTTTTTTTATTGGAGTTAAAATTAATGTAGATATATGACCGAACCTAACCAACCCTACCTAACCTAACCTAACCTATCTTTATAGGTTAGGTTAGGTTAGGTAGCCGAAAACGTTAGGTTAGGTTAGGTTAGGTAGGTTAGGTAGTCGAAAAACAATTAATTCATGAAAACTTGGCTTATTAGGCAAATCGGGACTTGAATAGTAGGCATAGAAGTGCGTTCTGGCTACTAGGTACGACATATATATATATATATATATATATATATATATATATATATATATATATATATGGTGTATACTGGCAGCAGGTTTTCTTTCAAACATGTTTCATTGAATATGACCGCATATTCTGTATTTAATATTTTCTGGTTTAGGGCTTCTATCCCTCTAACTATTTTCTTAGCATCAGGGCTTAATTGAAATAGGAGTTCTCCAAAACTCATTTTCGTACTTTTAAGGTGAAGAAAAGAAGTGGTTTACTATAGAGTGTATTACACTTATTTGTATAATTTGCACGACGTTTCGAACCTCCATGGTTCATTCTCAAGTGAACAGATCTTACAATACTAGTTGATTTTATACCCGCGTTAGGTCAGGTGATAATACAATGAAGGTGAAAACATGGGGGGATACATAAGGGATAAACATAGGGGCTGCAGAAGGCTTATTGGCCCATACGAGGCATCTCCTATCTAAACACAAAGATTAATCCAGTGTAATTGGCCTGTTATGTTGGACATTGTCTTCTGTGTTGGCATCGATATGTTCTTGTCTTGTCCTTACTCTCATGGTGGGTAGAGTAAATAGTTCCGTGATTTGGGTGTTCATGGTAGGTCGCTCTATTCTTATGTGAATTGCCTCAAGAATTTGTAATCTTCTTGAATCTTGTGTTTTGTCTATTATGCAAGTATTCTTGTTCAACATTTCTCTTGTTAGAGTAATGTCATGGGCTTGTCTCATGTGATTCCTAGGGGCACCAGATTGAAGATGGCATGTCAAACGCCTCGTCAGCTTGGTCGACGTCATACCTATGTACTTACATTGAAGGTTACATCCTTCGTGGGGGCAAGTGTACATGTATACAACGCTTGACTGCTGTAGAGGGTTCTCCGTCGGCTTCGGGCTGTTTTTGATAAGGAGTTCGGAAGTCTTCTTGGTTTTGTAGAATATTATCAGGTTTATGTTTTGGTTAGGAGTAGTGCTTTTTACTCCTTTACGGATTATTTCTTTCATTATTCTTTCCTCTTTTATATGTTCACTGTGCATGGTTGATTTGTAATATAATTTTATTGGGGGTGTTGTGGTTTCTGTTCTAGGTTCTGAATTATACCAACGGTCCAAGTGTCTTCTTATAGCAGCGTTTATTTCCGCGTTGCTATATCCGTTGTTCACCAATACCTGAGTTACTCTTTCAAACTCTCTACTCACGTTGCTCCATTCAGAGCAGTGGGTAAGCGCTCGACGAATATAAGCATTGAGAACACTGGCTTTGTATCTTTGGGGGCACTCACTTCTACCGTTCAGGCATAATCCTATGTTGGTGGGCTTGGTATATACGTTGGTGCTTAAAGAGGTTCCTGTTTTTGTTATTAGTACATCCAAGAATGGCAGACTGTTATTTTCACTATTTTCATGTGTAAATCGGAGTACTGACTCTCTCTCTAGGTGTCTTTTTAGGTCAATTAGTTCATCTGAGTCTTTTACTATTACGAATATGTCATCTACATAACGGCAGTATACAGTTGGTTTTTGTCTGCTACTGAAGACCCTATCTTCGATGGTTCCCATATAAAAATTAGCAAATAAAACTCCTAAGGGGGAGCCCATTGCTACTCCGTCTATTTGTAAATACATGTCTCCTTGTGGACTGATGAAAGGGGCTTCCTTTGTACATGCTTCGAGAAGAGTTTTCAAGTGTGGCTCAGGTATGTCTAATTTGGGGGTGCTCTCGTCTCTGTATACTCTGTCCAGTATCATTCCTATGGTTGTGTCGACTGGGACGTTGGTAAAAAGGGATTCAACGTCCAGGGAAGCGATGATTCCATCGGGCTGGGTAGATTTGATCAATTCTAGGAAATCTGCTGATGAGTGTAGACTAAACTTACTTGGAGTGTATGGAGTTAGGAGTTCATTGAGTTTCTTTGCCAGGTGATAAGTTGGGGTTGGTATTTGGCTGATTATAGGGCGTAGTGGGTTACCTGGTTTATGCGTCTTAACATTGCCGTAGGCATATCCTAAGCCATAGTCGCCTTGAAGTTTATTGAAATGCACACTACCTTTCTTTGCATTGATTGCTGTAATTGTTTTGTTTACTTTCCGCTTAAGGTCTTCTACGGGGTTCCTCGTGATTCGTTGAAATTTGGAGTCGTCACTTAGGATGTCGCTAATTTGGGGGTGCTCTCGAGACGAGAGCACCCCCAAATTAGACATACCTGAGCCACACTTGAAAAGTCTTCTCAAAGCATGTACAAAGGAAGCCCCTTTCATCAGTCCACAAGGAGACATGTATTTACAAATAGACGGAGTAGCAATGGGCTCCCCCTTAGGAGTTTTATTTGCTAATTTTTATATGGGAACCATCGAAGATAGGGTCTTCAGTAGCAGACAAAAACCAACTGTATACTGCCGTTATGTAGATGACATATTCGTAATAGTAAAAGACTCAGATGAACTAATTGACCTAAAAAGACACCTAGAGAGAGAGTCAGTACTCCGATTTACACATGAAAATAGTGAAAATAACAGTCTGCCATTCTTGGATGTACTAATAACAAAAACAGGAACCTCTTTAAGCACCAACGTATATACCAAGCCCACCAACATAGGATTATGCCTGAACGGTAGAAGTGAGTGCCCCCAAAGATACAAAGCCAGTGTTCTCAATGCTTATATTCGTCGAGCGCTTACCCACTGCTCTGAATGGAGCAACGTGAGTAGAGAGTTTGAAAGAGTAACTCAGGTATTGGTGAACAACGGATATAGCAACGCGGAAATAAACGCTGCTATAAGAAGACACTTGGACCGTTGGTATAATTCAGAACCTAGAACAGAAACCACAACACCCCCAATAAATTATTTTACAAATCAACCATGCACAGTGAACATATAAAAGAGGAAAGAATAATGAAAGAAATAATCCGTAAAGGAGTAAAAAGCACTACTCCTAACCAAAACATAAACCTGATAATATTCTACAAAACCAAGAAGACTTCCGAACTCCTTATCAAAAACAACCCGAAGCCGACGGAGAACCCTCTACAGCAGTCAAGCGTTGTATACATGTACACTTGCCCCCACGAAGGATGTAACCTTCAATGTAAGTACATAGGTATGACGTCGACCAAGCTGACGAGGCGTTTGACATGCCATCTTCAATCTGGTGCCCCTAGGAATCACATGAGACAAGCCCATGACATTACTCTAACAAGAGAAATGTTGAACAAGAATACTTGCATAATAGACAAAACCCAAGATTCAAGAAGATTACAAATTCTTGAGGCAATTCACATAAGAATAGAGCGACCTACCATGAACACCCAAATCACGGAACTATTTACTCTACCCACCATGAGAGTAAGGACAAGACAAGAACATATCGATGCCAACACAGAAGACAATGTCCAACATAACAGGCCAATTACACTGGATTAATCTTTGTTTAGATAGGAGATCCCTCGTATGGGCCAATAAGCCTTCTGCAGCCCCTATGTTTATCCCTTATGTATCCCCCCATGTTTTCACCTTCATTGTATTATCACCTGACCTAACGCGGGTATAAAATCAACTAGTATTGTAAGATCTGTTCACTTGAGAATGAACCATGGAGGTTCGAAACGTCGTGCAAATTATACAAATAAGTGTAATACACTCTATAGTAAATCACTTCTTTTCTTCACCTTAAAAGTACGAAAATGAGTTTTGGAGAACTCCTATTTCAATTAAGCCCTGATGCTAAGAAAATAGTTAGAGGGATAGAAGCCCTAAACCAGAAAATAATAAATACAGAATATGCGGTCATATATATATATATATATATATATATATATATATATATATATATATATATATATATATATATTAGTATATTTTGGTAGCAGTCTTTCCTGTAGACATATATTATTAAATATGACCGAAAAAGTAAGATTAATAATTCTAACCCGAATTTTCTCAATCTTTCGTACATTACGCTTCACTGTTGGAGGTAAATCAAAAATCACTTCTCCAAAATTCATTTTTATTTCTAGTCTGACGCGACACGGGCGCGTTTCGTAAAACTTATTACATTTTCAAAGACTTCACAAATACACAACTGATTAGAACTTACGTATCTCTGCTATTATATCTACATTTGAGTGAGGTGGGAGGGATGATGTGGCATATAGTGATGTGGCATTAACACAAGACAGAACATGAGGGGATATTAATAGGGTATTAAAAGTATCAACACAAGACAGAACAGAAACAATGGGTATTGAATAGAAGTGTTTGTAGAAAGCCTATTGGTCCATATTTCTTGATGCTTCTATATTGGAGCGGAGTCTTGAGGTGGGTAGAATATAGTTGTGCAATAATTGGCTGTTGATTGCTGGTGTTGACTTCTTGATGTGTAGTGCCTCGCAAACGTCAAGCCGCCTGCTATCGCTGTATCTATCGATGATTTCTGTGTTGTTTACTAGGATTTCTCTGGCGATGGTTTGGTTATGGGAAGAGATTATATGTTCCTTAATGGAGCCCTGTTGCTTATGCATCGTTAAACGCCTAGAAAGAGATGTTGTTGTCTTGCCTATATACTGGGTTTTTTGGAGCTTACAGTCCCCAAGTGGGCATTTGAAGGCATAGACGACGTTAGTCTCTTTTAAAGCGTTCTGTTTTGTGTCTGGAGAGTTTCTCATGAGTAGGCTGGCCGTTTTTCTGGTTTTATAGTAAATCGTCAGTTGTATCCTCTGATTTTTGTCTGTAGGGATAACGTTCCTATTAACAATATCTTTCAGGACCCTTTCCTCCATTTTATGAGCTGTGGAAAAGAAGTTCCTGTAAAATAGTCTAATAGGGGGTATAGGTGTTGTGTTAGTTGTCTCTTCAGAGGTTGCATGGCTTTTCACTTTCCTTCTTATGATGTCTTCGATGAAACCATTGGAGAAGCCGTTATTGACTAGAACCTGCCTTACCCTACAGAGCTCTTCGTCGACTTGCTTCCATTCTGAGCTGTGGCTGAGAGCACGGTCGACGTATGCGTTAACAACACTCCTCTTGTACCTGTCAGGGCAGTCGCTGTTGGCATTTAGGCACATTCCTATGTTTGTTTCCTTAGTGTAGACTGCAGTGTGGAAACCTCCGCCCTTTTCCATGACTGTTACATCTAGAAAAGGCAGCTTCCCATCCTTTTCCGTCTCGTAAGTGAAACGCAGCACGGAACTCTGCTCAAATGCCTCCTTCAGCTCCTGCAGATGTCTGACATCAGGTACCTGTGTAAAAATGTCGTCAACATACCTGCAGTATATGGCCGGTTTCAAGTTCATGTCGACTAAGACTTTTTGCTCGATGGTACCCATGTAGAAGTTTGCAAACAGGAAGCTGCCTTTTCTAGATGTAACAGTCATGGAAAAGGGCGGAGGTTTCCACACTGCAGTCTACACTAAGGAAACAAACATAGGAATGTGCCTAAATGCCAACAGCGACTGCCCTGACAGGTACAAGAGGAGTGTTGTTAACGCATACGTCGACCGTGCTCTCAGCCACAGCTCAGAATGGAAGCAAGTCGACGAAGAGCTCTGTAGGGTAAGGCAGGTTCTAGTCAATAACGGCTTCTCCAATGGTTTCATCGAAGACATCATAAGAAGGAAAGTGAAAAGCCATGCAACCTCTGAAGAGACAACTAACACAACACCTATACCCCCTATTAGACTATTTTACAGGAACTTCTTTTCCACAGCTCATAAAACGGAGGAAAGGGTCCTGAAAGATATTGTTAATAGGAACGTTATCCCTACAGACAAAAATCAGAGGATACAACTGACGATTTACTATAAAACCAGAAAAACGGCCAGCCTACTCATGAGAAACTCTCCAGACACAAAACAGAACGCTTTAAAAGAGACTAACGTCGTCTATGCCTTCAAATGCCCACTTGGGGACTGTAAGCTCCAAAAAACCCAGTATATAGGCAAGACAACAACATCTCTTTCTAGGCGTTTAACGATGCATAAGCAACAGGGCTCCATTAAGGAACATATAATCTCTTCCCATAACCAAACCATCGCCAGAGAAATCCTAGTAAACAACACAGAAATCATCGATAGATACAGCGATAGCAGGCGGCTTGACGTTTGCGAGGCACTACACATCAAGAAGTCAACACCAGCAATCAACAGCCAATTATTGCACAACTATATTCTACCCACCTCAAGACTCCGCTCCAATATAGAAGCATCAAGAAATATGGACCAATAGGCTTTCTACAAACACTTCTATTCAATACCCATTGTTTCTGTTCTGTCTTGTGTTGATACTTTTAATACCCTATTAATATCCCCTCATGTTCTGTCTTGTGTTAATGCCACATCACTATATGCCACATCATCCCTCCCACCTCACTCAAATGTAGATATAATAGCAGAGATACGTAAGTTCTAATCAGTTGTGTATTTGTGAAGTCTTTGAAAATGTAATAAGTTTTACGAAACGCGCCCGTGTCGCGTCAGACTAGAAATAAAATGAATTTTGGAGAAGTGATTTTTGATTTACCTCCAACAGTGAAGCGTAATGTACGAAAGATTGAGAAAATTCGGGTTAGAATTATTAATCTTATTTTTTCGGTCATATTTAATAATATATATATATATATATATATATATATATATATATATATATATATATATATATATATATATATAACTTTAGAACACTTTCCCACCAGGAGACTCGAACCCTAGCCAGCACAGAAGCCTTCCAGCAACTGGCATAACAGGTACGCCTTAACCCGCTCCACCACCGCTCAGACCCTTAAAAGAGATGGTAATTTCGGAGTATTTAAATACCCCAAAGATCAACACCTCCCAAGAGCACCAGAACAAGTGAGGGGTCATTTATACGTTAATTTCATCAAGTCCCTGTTAATATGGGAAGACACAGTGTCTCTGCTTAAGGCACAACTCTCCTAAACACGAGAGTTAAGTATACAACTTTAGAACACTTTCCTACCAGGAGACTCGAACCCTAGCCAGCACAGAAGCCTTCCAGCAACTGGCATAACAGGTACGCCTTAACCCGCTCCACCACCGCTCAGACCCTTAAAAGAGATGGTAATTTCGGAGTATTTAAATACCCCAAAGATCAACACCTCCCAAGAGCACCAGAGCAAGTGAGGGGTCATTTATACGTTAATTTCATCAAGTCCCTGTTAATATGGGAAGACACAGTGTCTCTGCTTAAGGCACAACTCTCCTAAACACGAGAGTTAAGTATACAACTTTAGAACACTTTCCCACCAGGAGACTCGAACCCTAGCCATCACAGAAGCCTTCCAGCAACTGGCATAACAGGTACGCCTTAACCCGCTCTAGTATATACTAGAGCCCACCCGCACAATACTTAACCCGCTCTAATATATAAATATCGGGTATTTAAATACTCCGAAATTACCATCTCTTTTAAGGGTCTGAGCCGTGGTGGAGCGGGTTAAGGCGTACCTGTTATGCCAGTTGCTGGAAGGCTTCTGTGATGGCTAGGGTTCGAGTCTCCTGGTGGGAAAGTGTTCTAAAGTTGTATACTTAACTCTCGTGTTTAGGAGAGTTGTGCCATGTATATATATATATATTTATGTATGTATGTTGTACCTAGTAGCCAGAACGCACTTCTCAGCCTACTATGCAAGGCCTGATTTGCCTAATAGGCCAAGTTTTCATGAATTAATTGTTTTTCGACTACCTAACCTAACTTTTTTGGCTACCTAACCTAACCTATAAAGATAGGTTAGGCTAGGTTAGGTAGGGTTGGTTAGGTTCGGTCATATATTTATGTTAATTTTAACTCTAATAAAAAAAATTGACCTCATAATGAAATGGGTAGCTTTATCATTTCATAAGAAAAAAATTAGAGAAAATATATTAATTCGGGAAACCTGGCTTATTAGGCAAATCGGGCCTTGCATAGCAGTCCGAGTACGTCGTTCTGGCTACTAGGTACAATATATATATATATATATATATATATATATATATATATATATATATATATATATATATATATATGTCGTACCTAGTAGCCAGAACGCACTTCTCAGCCTACTATGCAAGGCCCAATTTGCCTAATAAGCCAAGTTTTCATGAATTAATATATTTTCTCTAATTTTTTTCTTATGAAATAATAAAGCTACCCATTTCATTATGTATGAGGTCAATCTTTTTTTATTGGAGTTAAAACTAACGTAGATATATGACCGAACCTAACCAACCCTACCTAACCTACCTTTATAGGTTAGGTTCAGTTAGGTAGCTGAAAAAGTTAGGTTAGGTAGGTTAGGTAGTCGAAGAAACATTAATTCATGAAAACTTGGCTTATTAGGCAAATTGGGCCTTGTATAGTAGGCTGAGAAGTGCGTTCTGGCTACTAGGTACGATATATATATATATATATATATATATATATATATATATATATATATATATATATATATATACACATATATAAATAAAGTTTGTGTGTGTGTAATTTATATGAACAAATAAATAAATAATTATTAATTTTGTTAATATCTTTTCAGGGAAAACTTGCGTTGCAACCCGTTCTCGCAAATTTAATAAGTCAATATTGACTTATTAAATATGTGCATAGGTGACATACTTAACATAATAGATACCCTTAAAAAGATTCATAGAAAACACCGACCTTACCTAACCTACTTAGTAT
>NW_025569230.1:0-14130 GCF_020424385.1 Procambarus clarkii | reverse complement strand
TAGCTCTGCTGGTAAGAAAAGGCTGGGATTTTGAGGAGATGGATATTCAGGGCTGTGAAGGTTTCAGTGACTACATAGCAGGTACTGTAACAAATGGAGGGAAAAAAAATTATAGTCGCAGTCATATATAATCCACCACCAAATGACAGAAGACCTAGACAGGAATATGATAGAAACAACATGGCCACCATTAACATAATAGAAAGAGCAGCTTCTGTTGCTAGCAGGAATGGATCTGGACTACTAATTATGGGAGACTTCAACCATGGGAAGATAGATTGGAAGAACAGAGACCCGCATGGAGGACCAGAAACATGGAGAGCTAAGCTGCTGGACGTGGCAACAAGAAACTTTCTAAGCCAGCATACCAAAGAGCCAACAAGAATGAGAGGAGAAGATGAACCAGCAATGCTTGATTTGATATTTACCCTAAATGAATGGGATATAAGGGAAGTTAAGATGGAAGCGCCCTTGGGAATGAGTGACCACAGTGTATTGAACTTTGAGTACCTGGTAGAGCTAGGACTTATCTCCCCCCAAAAAGAACTAGGAATCAAAAGGCTGGCATACCGAAAGGGGAATTATGAACAGATGAGAAGTTTCCTAAGTGAAATACCTTGGGACACAGACCTCAGAGACAAGTCTGTACAGGGTATGATGGACTATGTTACCCAAAAGTGTCAGGAGGCAGTAAACAGGTGCATCCCGGCCCAAAGGGAAAAATCCGAGAAGCAACAGAAGAATCCATGGTATAATAGGGCATGTATGGAAGCGAAGAAACTGAACAAAAAGGCGTGGAGGAACTTCCGGAATAACAGAACACCAGAAAGCAGGGAGAGATACCAGAGAACCAGGAATGAGTACGTCAGGGTGAGAAGAGAAGCAGAGAAAAATTTTGAAAATGATATAGCAAACAAAGCCAAGACCGAACCAAAGCTACTCCACAGTCACATCAGAAGGAAAACAACAGTGAAAGAACAGGTATTGAAACTTAGAACAGGCGAGGACAGGTATACAGAGAATGACAGAGAGGTGTGTGAGGAACTCAACAAGAGGTTCCAGGAGGTCTTCACAATAGAACAGGGTGAGGTCACTGTGCTAGGAGAAAGGGAGGTAAACCAGGCGGCCTTGGAGGAGTTCGAAATTACGAGAGAGGAGGTCAAGAGACACCTGCTGGATCTGGATGTTAGAAAGGCGGTTGGTTCAGATGGGATCTCACCATGGGTACTGAAAGAGTGTGCAGAGGCACTTTGCTTGCCACTCTCCATAGTGTATAGTAAATCACTAGAGACGGGAGACCTACCAGAAATATGGAAGACGGCGAATGTGGTCCCAATATACAAAAAGGGCGACAGACAAGAGGCACTGAACTACAGGCCAGTGTCCTTGACTTGTATACCATGCAAGGTGATGGAGAAGATCGTGAGAAAAAACCTGGTAACACATCTGGAGAGAAGGGACTTCGTGACAAATCGCCAACATGGATTCAGGGAGGGTAAATCTTGCCTTACAGGCTTGATAGAATTCTACGATCAGGTGACACAGATTAAGCAAGAAAGAGAGGGCTGGGCGGACTGTATTTTCTTGGATTGTCGGAAAGCCTTTGACACAGTACCGCATAAGAGGCTGGTACATAAGCTGGAGAGACAGGCAGGTGTAGCTGGTAAGGTGCTCCAGTGGATAAGGGAGTATCTAAGCAATAGGAAGCAGAGAGTTACGGTGAGGGGTGAGACCTCCGATTGGCGTGAAGTCACCAGTGGAGTCCCACAGGGCTCTGTACTCGGTCCTATCTTGTTTCTGATATATGTAAATGATCTCCCGGAGGGTATCGATTCATTTCTCTCAATGTTTGCGGACGATGCTAAAATTATGAGAAGGATTAAAACAGAAGAGGACTGTTTGAGGCTTCAAGAAGACCTAGACAAGCTGAAGGAATGGTCGAACAAATGGTTGTTAGAGTTTAACCCAACCAAATGTAATGTAATGAAGATAGGTGTAGGGAGCAGGAGGCCAGATACAAGGTATCATTTGGGAGAGGAAATTCTTCAGGAGTCAGAGAAGGAAAAAGACTTGGGGGTTGATATCACGCCAGACCTGTCTCCTGCAGCACATATCAAGCGGATAACATCAGCGGCATATGCCAGGCTGGCCAACATACGAACGGCATTCAGAAACTTGTGTAAAGAATCATTCAGAACTTTGTATACCACATATGTCAGGCCAATCCTGGAGTATGCAGCCCCAGCATGGAGTCCATATCTAGTCAAGGATAAGACTAAACTGGAAAAGGTTCAAAGGTTTGCCACCAGACTAGTACCCGAGCTGAGAGGTATGAGCTACGAGGAGAGACTACGGGAATTAAACCTCACTTCGCTGGAAGACAGAAGAGTTAGGGGGGACATGATCACCACATTCAAGATTCTGAAGGGGATTGATAGGGTAGATAAAGACAGTCTATTTAACACAAGGGGAACACGCACAAGGGACACAGGTGAAAACTGAGTGCCCAAATGAGCCACAGAGATATTAGAAAGAACTTTTTTAGTGTCAGAGTGGTTGACAAATGGAATGCATTAGGGGGTGATGTGGTGGAGGCTGACTCCATACACAGTTTCAAGTGTAGATATGACAGAGCCCGATAGGCTCAGGAATCTGTACACCTGTTGATTGACGGTTGAGAGGCGGGACCAAAGAGCCAGAGCTCAACCCCCGCAAACACAACTAGGTGAGTACAACTAGGTGAGTACACACACACACACACACACACACACACACACACACACACACACACACACACACACACACACACACACACACACACACACACACACACACACATACACACACACACACACACACACACACACACACACACACACACACACACACACACACACACACATCCCTGTTACTGCTGCATTATTACATCAATATAAAAATAAATCATATAAATCTAAACCATATTTACCCCCCCCCCCATTTCCCAATTTCAAGGCTTCTAACATCGTATTTTTGTGTCTCCTCGCCAGGTAAATATGGGTCGGACTGCCACTCCACTTGGAGGATGACTTGGGCCTCAAGCATTAGTGACAGTTGAGAGGCGGGCCGGAAGATCAGAGCTCAACCTCCGCAAGCACAACTAGGTGAATACAACTAGGTGTGTTGTTCCCTTTAAGGCTATTTGTTTTATAATTATTATTTATTGATTATATAATGATTTCGGGACTTAGCGTTCCCGCGGCCCGGTCCTCGACCAGGCCTTCTTTTTGTTACACATCTCCAGGAAGCAGCCTGTAACAGCTGTCTAACTACAAGGTACCTATTTACTGCTGGGTGAACAGGAGCATCAGCATGAAAGAAACTCTGCCCATTTGTCCCGCCTCCACCGGGGATCGAACCCGGAATCTCAGGACTACGAATCCGAAGCGCTGTCCACTCAGCTGTCAGGCTAGTTATGAATTTGACTTGGTCTTGTCGGCTAGTAGCGGCTTTGATGGTCATGATTGGCATATTATTTGGGTAACATCGTCAGCGTATGTGATGTATTCTGTTACCTATCGTACGTTACGGCTCGTGATCCTACAGCAGCCAAACTTTAATACGTCTAGGGATACGACACAACTGCTGTTCTCAATAGCGAATCACCAGTATAACCCCTTGATAAGTAATGAGCACAATAAATAATAAATCTTCCTAGGACTGAAGAATAGATAAAACAATTTATATAATTATATTCAAAACAGTATAATATAAAAACACAGATGGTAAAGTTAACTTATAGAATATATGTTAGTATTGTCATGGCACTTAATATATAATAGTAATTATGGCACACAATGAATGTAATAGACTTATCTTCCACATGTTACTCTCCTGGTCCAGTATCAGCTACTGAACTCTCGCTCTGTCGCCACCCACATTCTCACCTCCCGTCTGCCTCATCCCAGGATGAGGGATGGAAACTAAGGACTTTTTTAATATTATAAACTAATTGAACAACCACTTGTTCTCAAAACACATAAGACTGCAAGTTACATATAATAGTTGCTTACAAAATATTAAGTATAATGACACCTGTTTATTACAATATATGAAACAATTCCTAACTAAATAAAAGTGACATCTGGAACTCTCAAACTGAACAGGTCCAGCTTTCCCGTATCAATCAAGTAATAGACGTGTGCAGAGACAACCGCTCTCCTGTCCACTGACGCTGCCAACCACACGACAATTTACCCAAAACACAATGTGTGTACATATACATGCAATGATAAAATAAAATAATATTTATTTTAAATTTATATACGTATTCTGCTAGGAGTACGTAACATATTCTCCATGTTGGGGTTGGGGTTGGTCAGCTGTATATATGTTGAATAGTGGGGGAGGTTATCTTGAGAGGTTATCTTGAGATGATTTCAGGGCTTTTAGTGTCCCCGCGGCCCGGTCCTCGACCAGGCCTCCACCCCCAGGAAGCAGCCCGTGACAGCTGACTAACACCCAGGTACCTATTTACTGCTAGGTAACGGGCATAGGGTGAAAGAAACTCTGCCCAATGTTTCTCGCCGGCGCCTGGGATCGAACCCAGGACCACAGGATCACAAGTCCAGCGTGCTGTCCGCTCGGCCGACCGGCTCCCGGGGGAGAGGCAGCTTCCTTGTGGTACTCCACTTTTCAGTTCTATTACGTCACCCAAGTAGCTGCCGATATTAACCCTAGCCAGTTGTCTATAAAGCTGCAGAGAGTAGCAGTAAATCTCTCAGGAAGTTCTAGCTCAGGTATCTTATATTTTAGGCCTGTGTGCCACACTTTGTCGAAGGCTTTCGAAACGTCTCTAAGCACTATATTACACTGATCGATTTTCAACACTGCGTTGGCTATATGCTCGTAGATCAGGGTAGATATGATCTGGTAGATCAGGGTAGATATGATCTGGTAGATCAGGGTAGATATGATCTGGTAGATCAGGGTAGATATGATCTGGTAAATCAGCTGTATGGGGCCCCTCTGTGGTCTCTAAACCCATGCTGCCTGGTGTTATACTTCCCTTCCTCCTCTATGTACTTCACAAGTCTCTGATTATTTTTTCGAATATTTTACCTGGTACTTCGAGGAGGGAAATTGGTCAGTAATTTTCAGTTCGGGTTGGGGGGTTTACCTGGCTTGGGGGATTAATCTTATTGTGGCATTAGTGCCGTCTCTCAAGTGCCAGATGTGTCTGGAGTAGTGGTGAGGAGTGACTGGAGGAGTAGAGGTGACTTGATGCGCAGGATGGATGCTGGGAGGGGGAGAGAGGGAGAGGGAGAGAGAGAGGGAGGGGTGAGGGAGAGAGGGAGGGAGCAGTAACAAGCGAGAGGGAGAGAGGGGAAGGTAGCTGCAACGGTCACTTAAGAATTTATGAATGAAGTTGTGAGAGAGGAAGGGTGCCACCCCCCCTCCCCCCACCGTGGTTGTGTGTGGGGGGGGGGAGGGGCGCTACACTACACACACACACACACACACACCCACTGGTGTACAGGAATGTGTACACCAGTTGAGAAGCGGGACCAAAGAGCCAAAGCTCAACCCCCGCAAGCAGAAATGAGTACACACACACACACACACACACACCACACACCACACACACACACACACACACACACACACACACACACACACACACACACACAGTGGGTGGCCAGCCACAGAGTACTAAACAATAACACGCAGCAACAGTACACACACACTCACACCACACACACTCACACCACACACACTCACACCACACACACTCACACCACACAAACACACACACACACACACACACACACACACACCACACACACTCACACCACACACACTCACACCACACACACACCACAATGGGCGCACACTACAGTAAGGACCACATACAACATACCGGGATGTATGTATTCATACAAGGTTGTATACCCCAGAGGCAAGAACACCTGTACACACACAACTCACCCCTGGAGAGCTGTTTTTGCGAGGCAAGTGAGGCTCACCTCTGTGAATTAAATTGTTTTCCTCTCTTGGAACAAATACAAATCCCCAAGACCTTACTCTGCGCACTTACGGGCTATTCATGCCCGTGCCATCTTTGGGTGGCTTAATCTTTTATCAATCAATCTCTGCGCACATTGGTGGCGTGGGCAGGGAATCGTCAACATTTTTAAATGGCCCGTTTACGAAACATGTACATCTTCTCATTCATGGCAGCTTTGCATGTATCAAACATGGATTCCGAAGTGCTGCTGCGGGGGGTGGGGGTCGTTCATGACAACGATAACCTTAAGGGTTGTTTAATGCAGACAGCGCCGCCATGAATGAGGAGAGATACACGGGTTTCGCAAGACGTTGTGTAAATACTTGACGGATCCTTGGCCCGGGTTTGAAATAAGGTCATATGACTATATATATCAAGAGGTGTTTGGTATTGTTGCTTTGTTCTAGTGTTGGCGGGTGTTGCGGGTATTGGCGGGTGTTGACGGGTGTTGCGGGTATTGGCGGGTGTTGTAACCGCTCTGGTGACCTTAAATATATCTGGTATATTGCTTGTATTAGAGTAAAAGGTTTCTTGAAGGAACTATTTATGAATACAGAGAGAGAGGGAGAGCGATTGGGAGGGAGACAGCGAGAGAGAGAGAGAGAGAGAGAGAGAGAGAGAGAGAGAGAGAGAGAGAGAGAGAGAGAGAGAGAGAGAGAGAGAGAGAGAGAGAGCGGTAACCCCTGGAGAAAGCCCCCCCCCCTCCCCCGCCCCACCCCACCAAGCACCCCCCCACAAACAACCATTAAGGGACGCGTGCCACTTGTATACAGGAACCATTAAGTAACACGTGCCGATAAGGGAGTGGGCCCGTCAAGGTACAGTGACCTCGGCTAACTGGAGCATGCTTGTGTGTGTTCTCGCTCGGATATACCTTTACCTATAGCCCTCCCCAACGATACCGTCTTGCCTTACACCCACTGTATGTCTGAAGGGAGGGAAGGGGATGCTTACCTAAATGTGCCTGTGGGTAACCCTTCATCTCCTGATTTCCGATTGTTCAGTTCTCTGGCGTCTGAAGCAATGTTTTCCTTCTGTTCCTCCCTCAGCCTGAGTGTGGGCATGACCTACCTTACCTTGAGGTGCTTCCGGGGCTTAGCGTCCCCGCGGCCCGGTCGTCGACCAGGCCTCCTCCACAACTTCTCGGCCACTTGTCTGTACTTGGTCACCTCTCCCACCATGATGTTTCCTTCCTTAAATCCCTAAGACTCGTCTGGGGCTCCCACCCACGTCCCTTCGGTCTGCTGCTGCTAAATCTTGGCAAGAGAACACGAGAACATGGGAGGAAATTGTAAAGAATCTTGTTGGTTTGTAATCGCCTTGCTCGCCGCCTCCGGGATCTGCTGTGGTGTGCGGTATCAACTCTGTGAACTCAAGGTCATGGAGTTGACCCTCACCACGTCTTCGCTACTCCCCCCCCCCCTCCAGCTCATTCATCCACTCCTATATCGGGAGTGGAGTAATATGTGGAGCAGTGGAGTGGAGCAAGGCCTGCTCTAACAAGACACACAACCCTTGTTAGCTCAGTACTGGAGTATGCAGCACCGGACTACAACCCCGCGGCTTGTGAAGTATAAAACCATAATTGGAGAAGTACAACCGTTTGTAACAAGATTACTGCCACCTTAAAACACTGGATAAGAGAAGAAACATATGGAGTACCTGCAAGGAGTACTACAAGGAGTACTGCAAGGAGTGTCGGACCAACCAGGCTGTGGTGGATATGTGGGTCTGCGGGCCGCTCCAAGCAACAGCCTAGTGGACCAAACTCTCACAAGTCGAGCCTGGCCTCGGGCCGGGCTTGGGGAGTAGAAGAACTCCCAGAACCCCATCAACCAGGTATCATGGAACATGATCGCAACATGGAAGATACTGAAGGAATTTACAAGATAGACTAAGTCATCCGCTTTAAAATGAAGAAAAATATGAGAAAAGGCTATAGATGGAAGCAAGAAACTCAGACGAGTTGAGGAAATGTTAAGAAACATTACATTGGCACCATTGTCTTGTGAGGCACGTGTGTAATAACACAATGGTGCCTTGTAAAGGCGGTCAACACCCTGAAGGAAGTTAGGGAAGCCACCTCTTACCACAACGTTGTCACATTCGGCAAGAGCGTCAGAAGTTACGTTATAACTCAAGAGGTACGACAAGGGGGTGTAGGCGGGGCATGAAGAGCTAGAGCTCGTCCTGGAGAGAGAGTGAGAGGTAAGCCCCAGCAGCTGGGAGTCAACTTGACACCATCTCCCCAGCGTCTTGTCTCGTCCTACGCCGCCACTCAATAATTCACTCCGGGCGCTCTCTGTGAAGTATATTCCTGGCCGCCGCTGGCTCAAGACTTGACCTCTCGTACCTCAGGAGATCCTTCACTACCACCACTTGTAGTTAAGGCGGCGGCTCCTCCACCTTATTGCTGACGGCTTGGTCTAGTAGCACCTGCACCACCACTGCCACCACCACTACCACCACCTGCACCACCACCACCACCTGCACCACCACTGCCACCACCACGACCACCACCACCACGACCACCACCACCTGCATCATAGACGTGCGGTTCTTCCTGCATAATAAAATGATAAGACTTGCTTGAATTTCACTTTGCCTCAGATGAGTAACATTGTGATCCGGTTGCCTGTACAGCAGCGTGTCCTCTTCTACACCCATATATATACACAAATACGCCTCAAGAATCTTACACACACTCAAGGCCTGGCGACAAGAGATATAGCTTAACATAGCTGCCATAATCACACACACATGGTTTCAGCAATGCGGACAGCTCGCCTCGTGTCAAAATTCTCACTGCATTTCCCATTTGTAAACAGGCTGATTCAAGTCGATTGTCGACACAATCGACTTGAGAATGGTCCAGGACGGACCGAAACATCGTCGTCCCTTCACCTTCTAGTGTGTGGTCTGGTCAACATCAACACTCCCATTTGTAAACTTTTCCCCTGAGCCTCTCCATCTTCTCTACTCACCCCCCGGGGAGCACTCTAGTGGTGACCGCTGGGGCGGAGCTGCGTGTGAAGACCTTCCCTGTTGCCACTGGTAGGTAAGCAGAGATAGGTAAGCACCAGGCCACTACACCTAAGTTGTTTACCTTGAAGTCCCTCCCGACCTTTCCTCTCCCCCCCCTCCTCCCTCTCACCTGGCCAGCACCTGCGCCTCCTGCTCTACTTCTCCTCCTCCTCCTCCTCCTCCTCCTCCTCCTCCTCCTCCTCCTCCTCCTCCTTAACCTCTGGGATCTTCAAACTATTGTGGCAGGTGACCGGAAGTCCTGACCAGTACACTTGTCTCCTCCCGCCACTTCAACACTGTCTTCCTCAACCTTTGGTTTTGAGTTTATACTGAACAGGTCACAGGTCATCATGTACCTCCTTACCCATCCTGTGGGCGGTGGTGGAGCCCCTGTCACCCATCCTGTGGGCGGTGGTGGACCCCCTGTCACCCATCCTGTGGGCGGTGGTGGAGCCCCTGTCACCCATCCTGTGGGCGGTGGTGGAGCCCCTGTCACCCATCCTGTGGGCGGTGGTGGAGCCCCTGTCATCCATCCTGTGGGCGGTGGTGGACCCCCTGTCACCCATCCTGTGGGCGGTGGTGGACCCCCCTGTCACCCATCCTGTGGGTGGTGGTGGACCCCCTGTCACCCATCCTGTGGGTGGTGGTGGACCCCCCTGTCACCCATCCTGTGGGCGGTGGTGGAGCCCCTGTCATCCATCCTGTGGGCGGTGGTGGAGCCCAGTAGTAGGGATGGCTCCACACAGACGATATTTTTTTTTCAGGTCAAATATCGTCTGTGCGCCCCAAGGGTTTCAGGTAAATTTAGAATATCGTCTGTGCGCCCCAAGGGTTTCAGGTCAAATATCCCCTGTGCGCCCCAAGGGTTTCAGGTAAATTTAGAAAATCGTGTGTAGCGCTTGGGGGTTTTCAGGTAAATTTTGTCAGTCGCAGATTTTAGAAGTAAGGATTTCTTATGAGAAAAATAATTTCCGAGACTTAGAAGTTTGTTAAAGCCTTATGGGAGAAATTCAAATAACATGTGTAGCACTTTAGGGCTTCCAGGAGAACTCTACGGACATATTTTACATGTTTTCAACTTACAAAATCGTCTATGTAAGCCTTAGTTATTCATATAAATTTAGAAAATCACCTGTGTAAGTCTTAGTTTTCAGGGTTTCGTACATCACACCCCCCTCCCTCCCCCCTTACCTCGCAATCTGTCGCGTCACCTTTATTTACTTTGCGCCCAGCCAGCCAGCCAGTCGGCTCTTAATCTTATCTTATCTTATCTTCATAATATCTGGACCGTCCCTCCTCTCTCTCTCTCTCTCCTTTCATTCAGTTCAACTATTTTCCAACATCGTATGTTTGCTCCTTTTCATTAAGCAAGTCAGTATGTTTGCTCCTTTTCATTAAGCAAGTCAGTTTTACACAAATAAATCATGTTAGTAAGCAAGTTCTAGCTCACGTTCCCCACCTTAGTCCCCTGTCGTATAAAGAATACTATCATTCCAATCCCTCTAAAATTTAAAATAATCATATTTCAAATGTAGTTCAATACAGTAATTTAGTTACCAAGCTCCAGCTCTTGTCCTCCGCCTTAGCTCTCTCTCATATCTTCGTTAGTAACAGATCAATTCCCCTGAAATTTCTACCCTCTGTATTTCAGACACCGTAAATAAGATCAAAATAGTTATCGAGCTCCAGCTCTCGTCCCCGCCTTAATTCTCTTTCGTATCTTTGTAAATAACCCATCAATTTCCCTAAATTAAAAGCAGACATACTTCAAAGTTAGTAAATAAGATCAAGTCAGTTACTGAGCTCCAGCTCTCGTCCCCCACCCTCTTCCACCCTCAAGTCTTTGTAAATAAACCATCAATTTCCCCGAAATTTTTACCCTCTGTATTTCAGACATAGTAAATATGATGAAAACAATTATAAAACTCTAGCTCTTGTCCTCTGTCCAAGCTCACTTTTGTAAATTCATTACTCTCAGTCCAAATCTCCCAACTACATTTTCAGACATAGTAAATAAAAACCAGTTCAGTTATCAAGTTTCAACTCTTGTGCCCCAGCTTAGTTCATTTTGTACAAGTTCTTTATTTCCAACTATATCACATGAGATTTAAGATCACCTTATTTTCTAACGTAGTAAAATTAATCAGGGCATTAACCAAGCTCCATTCCCTCAGCCTTAGATCATCAGACATAAATATTTTCGATCAAGTCCGTCTCCAGCTTAACTCTTACCCTTTCCCTCCCTTACTTTCTCATCCCCAACGTATCAAAACCTTCAATAATCATACTGTATTTGCATTTTCTCTATATTCAGCTGTGTTCTTCACATTTTGTCCATGTTTTCTGTGTTCACTCCATGTTCTTCAAATGTTCACAGTCCCATTCAGTTCATATTTTCACAAGTATCTCCATTTTTTATGTAATCTTTCTCTTAGTCTCATTATGTTCTCTACAAATTCTAGTCATATTTTCTATGTTTTCATATTCATCACATGTTCTCTTTACAACTTTTATACTCAATATTCATGCTAACTTCCATATTTGTGTTCTTTGTCAATATTCATGTTCCTCTACAAGTTCATGTTCCTCACAAGATCACTTCATTTTTTCACCTTCACTTACATGTTTTCTACATTCTTTGTCATATTCTCCATGTTCTTCACAAGTCAATTGTTCATTCTTTGTAATCCTATTCTCCTTATCATGTTTCATGTTCTCTGTAAGTTCATATTCCCAGCATGTTCACTGTATTCATCAACTTTTCTTACATGTGTTCTTTGCTATGTTCCCCATATGTTCTCTGGGTTTTTCCCCTTACATGTTATCTAACGTTCCTTAACTAAAAAAAATCTTTCACCAATCAACTAAAAACATAGTCACTTTCGTCATTTCTCAACTAAACTTATTATCCAGTCAACTAAAAATAGTCAGAAATAGCCTCGTTCAACACTGTTCTTAACTAAAACAACCTTTCTCTTAGCTAAAAATTGTCAAAGGAAACTTCTTTCAGCACTTTCTTAACAGCCGCTACGTTTCATCAAGTAAGAAAAAATTGTCAAAGGAAACTTTCATCATTTCTTAACTAAACATATTCCCCATTCATCAGAAAATAACCGTGTTCTTCATGTTTCATTGTCATTTCGTAACAGCCATTATGTTTTCGTCAAGTAAGAAAATATAGTCAAAGATATCTATCATCGTCGTTCTTAACTGACATTTATACTTTGTGGAGCACTAAAAAATAGTCAAATGTAACTTTTTCAACACTTTCGTAACTAAAATTATATGTCGCTAAGTAAGAAAAATTGTCAAAGGAATCTTTCCAGCACTGTTCTTAACTAAACTTATTCCCCAGTCATCAGAAATAACCGTGTTCTTCATGTTTCATTGTCATTTCATAACTAAAATTATCCATCAATCAACAGAAAAAGCCATGTTCATCATGTTTTGTCTTTTTGCTTAACTAAAATTATGTTTTGTCAAGTAAGAAAAATAACCAAAGATATCTTTCATCGCTGTTCTTAACTGACATTATACTTTGGGGGGCACAAAAAATAGTCACTGTCATCATGTCTTGTCTTTTTCCATAACTAAAAGTATTCATCGGTCAACTAAAAAATAGTTACTTCATCATGTTTCCTTGTCATTTCTTAACTGAAATATCACTTCTCTCATCTGAAATAGTCATGTATAGCCTCTTTCCAACACTGTTCTTAACTAAAGTAGCCTTTCACTTCGCTAAAATAGTCATATTCGTCATTGTTCCTAACTAAACTATATGTCGTTAAGTAAGAAATAGTTCAAAGACATCCTTTGAGACATCAAAGACAACCTTTAAGACTTCAATGGGACTCTTCGAGATATCAAAAGACACTCTCAAACACTCAAAAAATTTACTTGCATCCTCAAAGTTAATCTCAAGGCATAAAAGTTATTCAAAGAGCTAACAAAGTTATTCTCAGAGTCACCTTCGTTCTTCAGACAAACTTTCCAAAACATCTTTGTTCATCAAGTTATTCTCGGAGTCATCAAAAAGTATTTTCTCGTTCATCAAAGTTAATCTCAGAGTTAACAAAGGTAATCTCTAACTCACTCTCGTACATCAAAGTTGTTTCAAAGACATCAAAGTTAATCTCAGAGTTTATCCAAAGATATTCTCATGTCCACAAAAGTTATTCTGAGCTATCAAAGTTAATCTCAACATCTCCGTTCATAAAAGTTATTCTCAGAGACATCTAAAGTTATTCTTTAAGACAACAAAGTCTTTCTCAGAGTCATCAAAGTTTTTCCTCAGAGTCACCTTTGTTTATTCAAAGAAGCCTTCTGAGACATCCTCGTTTCAACAAAAACTGTCCCTCAGAGCCATCAAAAATTAAATACAGTCGTCAAAGTTATTCTCTAAGTATCTTTTCGTTCATCAGAGAAGCTTTCTAAGAACATCTTTGTTCATCCCAGTTGGTCTCTAAGACATCAATCTTGTTCTCCTAAGACATCAAAGATGTTCTCTAAATCAATAAAAAGTTAATCTCTAAGTTACCTTCGTTCGTCAGAAAACTTTCCAAAACATCTTTGTTCATCAACTTGTTTTCAAAGTCATCAAAAGTTAATCTAAGACATCTTTTTTTCATCAAAGTTATTCTCAGAGTCATCTAAAGTTATTATGTAAGACATAAAAGTTATTCTCAGAGTCATCAAATTTTATTCTCGAAGTCATCAAAGATATTTTCAGAGACATCTAAAGTTAATTTCTATGTTATAAAAGTTATTCTCAGAGACATCTAAAGTTAATCTTGGCCAACAAAGTTGTTCTCTAAACATCAATGTTGTTCTCCAAGACATCAAAGATGTTCTCAAAATCATAAAAGTTATTCCCAGAGCTATCAAAGTTCTTCTCAAAGTCATCAAAGTTATTCAAAGAGCTAACAAAAGTTATTCTCTAAGTAACCTTTCGTTCATCAGAGAAGCTTTCTAAGACATCTTCGTTCATCAATGTTGTTCTCTAAGACACCTTCATTCATCAAAGAAACTCTCCTTCTTCCATCATGTTATTCTTTAAGACT